>CAICTM010000333.1:0-43117 GCA_903772945.1 Seminavis robusta
CCAAGTAGAAAAAGGTCCTTACCCATAGACCGAGTCAATAACTATTGCACTGTACGGCTCCGACATACTACCGCCAAGGCGGCTACAGTCTACCGGACTTGGAACATAAGAATATACACCCATACAAGCCTTGATCGGCTCTTGTAGGATTGCCATCGTTGCGAGCAATGTCTACATAAATCTCATGAGAGTGCCCAGCACTTTAAATCATATGTTCTCCTGTCCGACTGCTGTTCGCGCCTTCTGTGAACCCTTGTCAGGGGGGCGAATGCAATACACGGCTCTATGCCTTATTCGCGACTCCGAATCCTAGCTGAGGCGTTTTTGAGTTCGACTCATGATACTGAGTCTGGCTCGTGAATAGTCATTTGAGACAGGGTTTCAATTACCGCGGTAGTCCACCTAGATTGATGATGAAACATCGCTCTAGATATTTTCAGCGTGAGTACTTCCACGCTACTAGATCCAGGCTAGACTAACCTTCCACGCGTTCCTTTTTTTAATCGTGGAAGACGTAGGATTGACTTCTCACAACCTACTCTATCACACTTTATAGTCTCCCGCGGGAGTTCCAGATCTACGATCCTTTTTGATTGACTTTGATGATGATCTCTCTCGTTGATTAGTTTTCATAGCTTTCTAATCTCTCTCATAACTTTCATTCTCTCAAACTCAAAACACTCGAAAGATCTTTACACTAGCTTTTAGCGTAGTGCATGAGCCCATCCCTGCAGCTACGATTTCTTCAACTGGGCTTTGTCCCTATTTTTGGTTCCTTCTGGCAGCCACAGCCAACCAGTGAGCGAAAGATGGCCTGTGAAGGACCAATGGCGGCAGCCAGGGACTCTCGGGATTTCCAAAGCTGGAGCAAACTGCACCTAGTTAGAATAATGCACACGTCGTACAGCAGGATTAACCATTATCATCCCACCACTTGTTGCCCCCAGAAGCCTATATTTTTGTGGCCTTCTCAGCATCTCAGCATTCCCAATCTCAATTATGCCCCATGCTTGGTTTGTGTTGAACAAAAGATTGACCAAACCTTTCTTCGCCAAAATCCTGTGTCAGGCAATATCCTTTGTGCAACCCATTCTGAGCCTGTCAAGGGTCATCAACCATGAGTATCCCGTTTCAGACAAGCACCCCTTGATATCTAGAGCTCCAGATACAGTGCTCTGCTCGCCATTTCTGTGCATAACCCCCTAATGATTTCCTTTGCCAATGACACAGCACCTTTGACACAACTGCTCCAAAGAGGTGCTGATTCTGTTAGGGCTCCTGGTTGACCTCCTGGTTGTCCTCTTGGCTGCTGTAACAACCAAATTACCAGCAGGTGTGAGCGGAAGCTTGGAAAGATAGGGATGTAATTCTTTGAAAGTTGCTTGCTTGCTGAAAATGGTTGGTTGCACTGACTGTCACTCTGTTTTGAGCCTAACCACCCCAATTGAAGCGCAATGAAACTCTCCTTGTTTCCATACAGCAAGCTCAACAGGGGTCTTACATCTGAATCACCTCTGACACGCCTCGACATCCCACACGTTGGGTTCTCCGACTGGTCCTCCAACCTAGCATTCACGAGGAAAGAGCTGGCTTGTACGAACAAACACAAAGCCTTGTGTATGAAATACACATTTAGAATAGAACAGAACACACTGACAGTGATGCAGCATCTGCAAACTCCAATTGTACAATTGATCATCACTTGCAAGGACACACTACTTTTTCTTGCACCTGCTGCTGCTCTCTGCCTCTGTTTCCTCAGTTCCAACGCAGGAATCTTCCTTCGAAACCAGTACTTGAACCATTCGAGATGCAAGAAGGACAGTCACACCCACATAAGTCAACTGAACAATCAAAGTTAAAGAAGGATGAGTCAAGCTCACACAATTGAAGTGGAATAATACCAGATAGTGCATTCATGGACACATTGAATAATGTAATCTGTTCCGGGGAGTCAAACTCTGGGATCGACCCTGTCAGCCGGTTGTGTGATAGGTCCAATTCAACCATCTTGTCCAGCATTGTTAGTTCACTTAGCATAGTTCCACCCAATTTATTCCGGGCCAATAAGAGCTTTTCCCATGCAGGAAGAACTCCCAGCTACTGGGAATTGATCCTGTTAAGAGGTTGCCACTGAGATCCAAGGTGGTGTAGACTCTGAAACACCAGTACCAGGGACAGTAATTGCTTGCCAGAGTTCCATTCACAAAACCAATTTCAGAGGGAATGCTACCGCTGAACCTGTTCTCATAAAGCCGTAAATCTCTTACAGTTATCATGAGGAATATTTCTGATGGAATCCAGCCGCTCAAAGCATTGTATGTTACATCAAACACCTGCAAGAGATAGATAGAGAGGGATTTGCTGAGAAACTTAGCAAAGGCATTGAGGGATTCTGAAGATAATTCAGAAGTCTATTTAAAGTTACCTCCATGTGGGGGAGCTGCCTCAGCTCTGATGGTAGTGACCCAGTGAGTTTGTTTTCCCAAAAACAGCTTGTCGAGGAGTCCAAGTTCAGATGGGATAGAACCTGTATGTCTGTGTATTCCAAATGTATGTATGAAGTAAGAGCAAATCCAAGTTAGCAGCTGCCAAAAACCTGTGCAAGATCTTTGGCAAACATAAGGGTACGGTACCTGTTATGATACAGCAAGAGGATTTCCAAATCGGAAAGCAACCCAATCTCTGACGGTATTGGACCAGAAATGAGAAAGTTTCGAATGTAGAGCTGTTTGAGCGCTTATTAGCCATAACGGAGGAATTGAATGATTTGATAGCAAAAGGTCAGAATGGACAACGAACTGAAATCAGCAGCCTTTACGCCCAAGGACAAAAGTCACAACTCACATGTCATGCCACCAATCGCTGTTGCTGGTAGAGTACCGGTGATGAACTTGTGCTCTCCATATTTCGCCAATGCACCCAACACAAGAGTCTTGAGCGACGGAAGCTGGAAGACTTGTACTGGGATTGTCCTGGTGAATGAAGACCAAATTAACGCCAGTTCCTGGAGGTTAGACAACATCCCAATCTCGGTTGGGATGGTTCCCACCAGGCCTGGATTACTCTCCAAGTGCAGCCGCTGAAGCGATGGCAAGCCCCAAAAGAGTTCAAGTGGGATTGTTCCTTGGAGCTCGTTTTCCTGCTGTGCTAGGATCTGAATGTTGTCATTCCTGTCGCATACATCAACTGTTGGGAAGTCATACAGAAAATGATCTGTCAGCACTGGCTGCAAGTTCAAAGACATCCATTCACATTCGTGACGTTCGTGGGATAGCCATCTATCTGTCTGATTCCATCCCAAACCATTGGTAGCATAGAAGAATGTTGCCAAGGCAAAGCGTTGTCGTAGACGTTCTTGAGTGTAGTTGCCTCCCAACATTTGATCTTCCAACAACCACTCATAGGCTTTGGCCTGAGTTGAATTCTCGTCCTTCATGAGGGTCGACACCGTGTAGTCGGGAGGATCCAGGAGGGCAAGAAGATCCTGCGTGGGCGAAATCGTTTCAATGCTTTTGGCGTCGCTGTCCACCGTAGCACCGCCTTGCTCATTCTGAGTATTGTCCTTGTCAACAAGGATTAGGGAACAAACCAGCACAACGATTCCCACGACAAGAACTTTAGAAGAGGCCACATCCTATGGCCAACTGACGATCAATTTTTCGATCCCCTTGGGCACGTCGAGCCGAAGACCGGCGTCGGGCTTCCTCCTCATCAACGGGTTCCGCTTCTTCACGTTCTCTGGTTGCGGATTCATCCACAACTTTCCGGGCTTCCAGCAAACCCGAGTCGTCGTTGCCAATACTACGACTGGACAGGCGAGGAGGAAGTGCGCTCTGCTGCTGGCGTTGCAACAATTCATAGCTCAGTTGGTCATTCGGTGCGACTTGGGGTCCTGGCGCGGCACTGTAGGCACCTGGCACACCCACAAACGCACCAGGTCCGGCCATGGGTGTTTGGCGAGCCAATTCCAACCAGCGCGAGGGTATTGTCACTTCATTGTTGTCTTGTTGGTACTGTGTCGAAGGGGTCGTGGTGGTATCTTCCATCGCAGCTCTATTTGATTCTTCGAGATGTTGCGCGAAGGACAGACCAAATAGCTAGATAAGCAGCAACACTGCACTCTCACTTATCCTTTAGCATGACATTACACTGATTGATAGGTCTCTTGACAGGTTATGATGCCCACACTACGCTACCGCTAGTGCCTTGTATCTCTACCGAAGTGCTTCTAGTCTCCTGCTATTGGCAAGCCGGGTACAACTTGACCGGTTCCAGCTATTCCCAACAACTTCCTCAACTACTACTTTACTTGACTACTACTTTCCGACTTGGTTCTCCGCCCATCTCTTTGCCGCAGACCCTGTCGTTTCATTCCTACTATTCCTACGTTTCTTTCCTGTCTCTGTCTGTAATCCCTTCTGCCCATGGATTCTACAGGACAACCCCTTTTGTTGGACGACCAGCGCTCCTCTGAGTCCTCCACCTGACGATGTTTCGACATCCACCACTGCTTCAATTCTTATTTCTGATTCCCATGCACTCCATTCCTTTTTCCCATCACTCTTTTCGGTTCTGCTTCTCTCACTACTGGTCCTTTCTTCTTTCACGTCTTTTGATCTCCAATGCTATCCCATTCCGGATCACGGGAGGGTGTTGCACGAAGGACAGACCAAATAGCTAGATAAGCAGCAACACTGCACTCTCACTTATCCTTTAGCATGACATTACACTGATTGATAGGTCTCTTGACAAGAAACCCTCCCGTGATTGGAAATGGGAGAAATGTCTGCCCCGGAAAAAATTGGAGGAACCAAAATGGAAGGGGATGGAACCAAGGGTGCCTGAGCAGCGGGATCGGAATGCGGGGTGGATTGTCGAGGAGTTGCTGTGGGTGGTAGGGCGACAGCGTCCAAGGGTGGTTCGGGTTGGGGTGGAGAAAATGCAGGCAAAAGGGAAGGGGGTGGGTTGGGGTTGAAATATTGAATTTTTCGGTCGGATAGAGGGGTATTGGAAGGGACAATAGGCAATTGTTGGGTGCTGAAAAAATCATTCAATAAATAGGCAGGCTGGTCAGGAGATTGACGTCGGATGTGCTCAGTGTGGATATAAATATGGACGGGGGAATTGGCGTAGCCGTGCCGATCAAAGGAATTGGAGACATCACTGAGAGCAGCGGCAAGTGAAGCAGCGGTCAGCGGCACAAGTTCAGTGTTGGGAGATTTGACGGAAAGGCGGGCGCTGAAGATGAGAGGCTGACAATCGTGGTAGATTTGTTGAAAGAGATTCGAGTCTGGGTTCAGTCCGATGAGGTCATGAAGAATTTCGCGACGGAGAGCTGGTAGGAGTTCATCGTCGTTCTTGAGACAATCCTTGGTGAACGGTGAAGGGTGGGTGAAGAACCGTGGGTCGTTGCCGTACACAGAGAAGGTATGGCAGAACAATTTTTGGAAACGGGTAGCATCAGCGGAAGTGAAGCGGAACTGGCCGGCAGGAGACCCAATGAAGCAGTGGTGGATGTCGAAACATCGTCGGGTGAAGGACTCAGAGGAGCGCTGGTCGTCCAACAAAAGGGGTTGTCCTGTAGAATCCATGGGCAGAAGGGATTACAGACAGAGACAGGAAAGAAACGTAGTAGGAATGAAACGACAGGGTCTGCGGCAAAGAGATGGGCGGAGAACCAAGTCGGAAAGTAGTAGTCAAGTAAAGTAGTAGTTGAGAGTTGTTGGGAATAGCTGGAACCGGTCAAGCTGTACCCGGCTTGCCAATAGCAGGAGACTAGAAGCACTTCGGTAGAGATACAAGGCACTAGCGGTAGCGTAGTGCGGGCATCATAACCTGTCAAGAGACCTATCAATCAGTGTAATGTCATGCTAAAGGATAAGTGAGAGTGCAGTGTTGCTGCTTATCTAGCTATTTGGTCTGTCCTTCGCCAACATTCTCTCACTACTGGTCCTTTCTTCTTTCACGTCTTTTAATCTCCAATGCTATCCCATTCCAGATCACGGGAGGGTGTTGCGCGAAGGACAGACCAAATAGCTAGATAAGCAGCAACACTGCACTCTCATTTATCCTTTAGCATGACATTACACTGATTGATAGGTCTCTTGACACGAGATCCACCGAGGACGTCACATGCGTTGGCTTGTTGTTGTTCCGACATTGTTGCTCTAGCCTCTTGGCCACAACTTGCAAAACGTCAAAGTCATCGGTTGGGCCACTATTACTACAATCGGCTGCCATTGTTGATGGTGGTTGCAATATCCCCACCGCGAGTTCGTCAGCGCGACCCTGGCCCTCCTTGGAGTTGACATTTGGGTCCTTTGGTTGCCATTCTCAAGATCTGTCATGCCAGGGTCAGACATCTTCATCTGATCATCGCCATGCACCGACTCGAACTTCTTCTTTGCATCCATTTTCTCGGTCACCATGGTCAGCGGTACCGGAGCGCGTCTTTTGGGTTTTGGGAGCTGTTTTGGGTCATTGGAAGGATTTTTGGAAGGATTTTTGGAGTTGTGGTGGAGCTGGATGCAAAAGGCTTTGGGATCTAATCCACTGGCCATGATCTAATTGAGGTAGATGAGGTAACTACTACTAGTATAAATTTGTATCCACTTGTAGCTAGTTTACCTCAACGATCTGTGGAGAAAGTCGTTTGAGGACGCAGGAGGGGGTCGTGTCTTATCTACTACTCCAGTAGCTAGCTACAGGAGTAGCTAGTTTGACCGTTTGACCATGTCAACAATGACTCTGAAAATCTCCAGTCTCCAGTCACTCTGGAGGAGTATTAATTAATTAAAGCAACATTTTAAGACATAGATTCCTCAATAACCACTGTACTTCCCGGAGAACTCTATCTAAAGAATACAAGCGACAGAAAAGAGAAGGGACAGTATTTTAAATAGTGGGCAGGGTGAAGAGTTGTGCACGTATTTACAGTGAAAGAGTGGTGTAAGAATCCTACTAGTAAGCAGCTGCGCTTCTTATATAGACAAAGAATCTGTGAGGTTTCCTCACGACTTAATGAAGGGGTTTGTAAGGGGCTAGTTGATCCAAAATTTGGCAGCACCACACACTCCAAGAAACAGTACCAAGACACTTTTTAATGATCTTTATCCGGTGGCTTTTCATTGGAGTGTCCTTGGCATGTTAACTCATGCTCTTTACTCTTTCTACACAGAGAAGGCAAGGATGGACAGATACAACTCAAGCAAGCGAGAAAAAGCTACGGGTAGAAAATGAGATGGGGTGAATTGTACCTGATAGACTAATGGAATTTTCACCATTGGAAGCACTGAAACGGGGAATCAGTCATTGATTGCGCTCAAAACAGAACAGGGGGTACGAAGAGCTAGCTTCCCCTGGAAATACACGGCCCAACTGAAGAGACTGGATAGACAGACTACAGACAGATGCTTTCTTGATGAAACCACAAGACAGAAAGAGGTCTGTCCAAGCAAATGTCTCGCACACTCGCACATGGCATGCACAGATACACAGAAACACACAACAGCAGCAGCTCACACCGCCCATCAAACTTTGTTATGTAGTTATGTAGTACCATCCTCATTGTTGATGTTGATCAGAGTGACGTTTGCTGATGCTGATTGTGTTGTTTGACTGAGCGTCGAGAGATACTGAAAGAAGATAGTGCAAGTGGGTAGTAATAGTAATGCAAGTGGATAAGCTACCACGACCGAAGCGTTGGATCCCTCTCTAGCTACTTTTTGTAGCTCAATTCAATCCAAGCGATCCAGTTGAACCATACCGGTAGGAGTAGGTTCCTCGCACCACTACTAGTACCAGTATCAAGCCTGGGTCAATCGAAAGGTCTCAACTGGAGAACTGAAAGCAGTCCTCATTGAATTGTATGGACCATGGGAAGTGATAATGCTACTAGTACCACTACGGGTCTGGTACAGATCAAAGAGTTGGATCCTTCTTAGATGTTGAATGGTGCTCCGTGGTTGATTGTCAATAAGTTTCAGTTCCAATACTGAAGTAGTGGACTGGACCTCGCTGAAACCCTTCCTCAGGAACAGCGGTAGTCAGGCAGCAAGGGAGCCTTGGAGTGCCTCAGGAGTATTCCAACACCTCCAGTAGGCACCAAGCCAAGGACTTGGCCCTGTCAGTCAGACAGGAGGGCCAGCAGAGCTCTCTGCTGGGCCCTTTGGACCAGCTCACCTCAGGAGCTGGGAGCCTTCGTTATTCAATCGTGCAGTGGCAGTCTGGGAACAGAACTATCTGCTACCTCCTACTGCTTCTGCCCGGCCTCAACAGGATAGGAATCAACTGCTGCGGTATCAAAGGGGCTACAAGCTAATCAGGATCGGTCTCAATCTTTCGTACTATTTTCTTAACTATGATAGAAAGGACAATCCTTTCTTGCTGCTTTGGCTGGAGATAAGCCAGCTGTGGGTGCTGGAGCTGTAGGCCAGCATAGCTGTTGGATCTATCTCTGACGGGATCCAGAGCTCTCGCTCCTAAAAGTTATCGATTGTTTGTCGCTCCAATGAATTGGTTCTCTTCCATCCGACCGGGGACAAATGAGCACCACCCGGAAATTTGGCACCATGGGAACTCCCATCAATCATCTAACCAGTGCCCTATAGAGCCATTGTGAGTGTGTGATGGTATGACCAGTGAAGTGGGTCTTGGTTTCTCCGTTGATTGGGTGGATGATTCCTTTTCCTGTTAGGCACACATAATGTTTCAAAATGGGTTGCAGCATGGCGACACGTTCTTGAGGAGGTTGGATGGATCATCTTGCAGGGCGGCGAGTATTTTGTTGGTAGTGTTGGGGCGTCACCGGGATTGGTCCATGGCCATGCACTAATGCCATGTCAGCCAGCTTTGGGGTAGAAAGCATGGTGGTGGTCAGCTTCTGGGAAGGCGACACCGTGGCAGTCAGCTCCTGGGTAGGAGACACCAAAGCTGCCTTGGTCAAAGGTGCTTGCTGTGGTTGCTCCCCATTGATTCCACCAAGGACAGAGGGTATCTGCTCGGTGGGCCTCCTGGCAAATGGACTGGTGATGGTTGGACCAAGGCTGGTCCTATCCAAAGACAACGGCACCTCATTGGGTACGAGTCTTGTGGCATTGGTTGTGCCATAGGTTGGTGGTTCTGTGGGAACCAGTCTGGGAACCTTGGGCCTCACTATAGGTGATGGACCACTAGGTCTCCTGCCAATGTTGGTTGTGGTGGGACCCTTGTGTGCTCTGTGCCTTGGAGCAGGTTGCTTGGGGGTCACCACTGTGTGGGTCTGCTCATGTGCTCTTGGTTGTAGAGCTGACTGAGTGGGAGCCACACTTGGTCTGTTCGGTTGTGCAACTGGAATGTTGTTGGCGCCAGCTCTGGAAGCTGGTTGCTTACTGGCTGGAGGTTGTGCCATCATGATCTCCCCAAAGGTTGGATGAATACTAGGGCTGGCAAGCTCGATAATCTCCCCATCATCTAACGATGGATGGGCACCAGCGAGGGCATTCAAGGGTGTGGCACTGGGCAGCTGGTGGCTCGTAGCTGGGACACGCAGGGGTCGTGTGACAGGCAACTCCCCACAAGCTAGCTTGGGAGATGGAGCCGTGGCTACATTGGTGGGCAGCTGGTTGGTGGCCAAGAGGGCATCAGTCAATTGTTGCTGGATGGCAGTGGCCTCTTGCTTGGAACGAGTAGCCCTGTGGTGCCGCTGCTTCTTTGGGCTGTGGAGCTGTTGGGTACCAATAGCGCTGGTCTCCCCATGAACTGATGGTGTCAAAGCAGGTGCAGGTGCTGTGACAGGTGGCCTAGCAGCTACCAAGACCAAGGCTTCCAGTTGAGCTGCCAGTTGGTCCTTCAAGGCAATGAACTGAGCTTCCATCTTTCGTTTGAAGGTTTCGTGGTCAGCTCTTATGTCTTGCTTGGATGATTCGTGATCAGCTCTCATGAGGTCGAGTTGTCGAGCAACGGTGGCCTGTTGCTGTTGAAAGTGGATCAGCATGTCTTCCATGGCTGGGGTATAAATGAGATCTGGGTGACAACTGGAGCTGTCTCCAGACAGCTCTGAAATCTCCCCATCACCCAGCTGGTGGTTGGTCCTACCATAGTTCATTGGTGTCGGCCTCTTCTCAAGGATGTCGAAGGGTGATTTGTATTCATCTGGTGGGAACACTGTTGACACAGGTGGTGCCGGTGTCTTCTCAAGAATGTCAAAGACGGATTTGTATTCATCTGGTGGTTGTGTGTCCTGATGCCGGGGGCGGTAGGCTAGGTTGCTGTTGCCAGCTCCATCGTGGTGTGTGGGAGGACGGGCACAGGTGTAGCTACCTTGGACCTGGGGCCCAGAGTAGACGCGGTGCCACCAACGTTCGGAGTAGCCAGGGGCATAAGGGTCACTCACATCGCTGTAGAAACTGTAGAAAGACATGGTGCCTCTTGTTACTGACAAAGAAGAGGTGTACCTGCTGTACCGGTGGAAGCACTGGTTTTCAGCTCTTGTTGCAGTAGAATAAGGCTGGCTCAACTGTAGCTGGGAAACCACAAAGGGGACTGCCAGAGACCGTGCTGTGGGGCTAGGAAATTCAACTTGTTGGTAATTGAATAAGGTAGCCTGTGTATGAGCTCTGGAACAAGCTTCCTGAATTGCCGTGGTGGTGGGAACTGCCTTGGTTTTGGTGATTTTGCCACACTGGAAGCTAGTTTACTGGGATCAATGAATCTCCCCACAAAAGCTTCCAAAATTCAAGGTGAGATACCCACTGACCAATTGAGGGATGGCGGTTCCAGTGGTGTTATCTAAAACCTCTCGAACTGATCTCTTCAGCCGCTCGTGTTGCTCCGAGTTACGCTTTCGGTGGTTGATGAGCAATCGATCACGAGATCGCGATCCGTACGGGAATTCAATGACTCGACCGTGTAAATCGGTTGAAATTGTGAGCGCAAAGCGATTACCGTGGCTGAGCCTGCTTTCGGTACGGGGAACTGTGTCCTTTAAACACAGAACCGGTACAGGAAGCTCTCGGATCGGTAGGGAAGCGATTCGGTCGTGCAAACTTGACTCAGAGCATGTCGTATAAGTACCAAAATTGCACGGGCGATCTGATTGGCTGAGCGGCTTCGGAAAAGGAACGTCGAGTTGTTCCAGCGCGTTCCCTGGGTCTTGCGAAACTGTACAGGACGGAAACTCGTGACACTCAAAACTGCACGGGCGACTGCAAAGAGATATACCCCATACACTGCAATAAGCCACGTAGTTCGCTGAAAGAGGCTGAAAGACTGGAAAGGAATAAGCCCGTTCCTCAAAGCGTAAAAGCGTTGCTTGATTGCCAAGAATTGGTGCAAAATCAATAAGTCTCGAAGTCACTCGGAGACTCCAGGTTTTCTGTACCGGGCCTAGTGAGATCTTTTGAGTGAATTGGATGATTTTGCGAACTTCGTGCTTTGTGCTAGCTAGCTATCTACCGTCGTCAACGGGAAGACGTCGAGTCAAGATGGTGATGGTAATCTAGGTCCTTTTGTGGCAACAATGGGCTTTGTGTTGGGATTGTAGGTGGTAGATGGCCAACTGAAAGGTTGTTGTCACTGTGGTGAGGACTAAAACTGTTGGAATTGGCTGGAAGGTTGTTGAGATACAACTTCGAATGTAGGCTTTGAAGTGCACTTCAAATTCCAATGAAACCAACTGTAACTGTAGTGTAGCACTGATTGTTGTAATGCGAAGAGCTCCTTGTCAGCCTGGAGACTCTCCTTCCCTCAAAACTGCCTGAATTCTATGCTGACTGTTAATCCAATAAGTTTCAGTTCCAATACTGAAGTAGTGGACTGGACCTCGCTGAAACCCTTCCTCAGGAACAGCGGTAGTCAGGCAGCAAGGGAGCCTTGGAGTGCCTCAGGAGTATTCCAACACCTCCAGTAGGCACCAAGCCAAGGACTTGGCCCTGTCAGTCAGACAGGAGGGCCAGCAGAGCTCTCTGCTGGGCCCTTTGGACCAGCTCACCTCAGGAGCTGGGAGCCTTCGTTATTCAATCGTGCAGTGGCAGTCTGGGAACAGTACTATCTGCTACCTCCTACTGCTTCTGCCCGGCCTCAACAGGATAGGAATCAACTGCTGCGGTATCAAAGGGGCTACAAGCTAATCAGGATCGGTCTCAATCTTTCGTACTATTTTCTTAACTATGATAGAAAGGACAATCCTTTCTTGCTGCTTTGGCTGGAGATAAGCCAGCTGTGGGTGCTGGAGCTGTAGGCCAGCATAGCTGTTGGAGCTATCTCTGACGGGATCCAGAGCTCTCGCTCCTAAAAGTTATCGATTGTTTGTCGCTCCAATGAATTTGTTCTCTTCCATCCGACCGGGGACAAATGAGCACCACCCGGAAATTTGGCACCATGGGAACTCCCATCAATCATCTAACCAGTGCCCTATATAGCCATTGTGAGTGTGTGATGGTATGACCAGTGAAGTGGGTCTTGGTTTCTCCGTTGATTGGGTGGATGATTCCTTTTCCTGTTAGGCACACATAATGTTTCAAAATGGGTTGCAGCATGGCGACACGTTCTTGAGGAGGTTGGATGGATCATCTTGCAGGGCGGCGAGTATTTTGTTGGTAGTGTTGCCCACTGTAGCAGTTGTTGGCAGTGTTGAGGAATGTAGCAGTTGGCGTTTGGTGGTAGCATTTCCAGTGGCAGTGGCGGCAGCAGCCAATGTTAGTGGTAGGAACGACTGATTAATAATTTGTGTTCTTGGCTGTTGGCGGCATTTGGCAGCGACTCGCTGTAGCTGTTCTTGTTGTCACCGTAGCAGTAGATTCAATGACAGTTGACCTCATTTGCGCCTTTTTGTGTGGACATAGACCATGGTCTCAGTCCAGTTCCAACCACTTGACTTTGTTTTCGCCGATCCCGACACTGTCCCCGTAACTACTACAGTAGCTACAGTTTCTGTCACCACTCCTCGGTTACTCATCCTGTGCACCATGGCCAATGGCCATCACATATTAAATCATCACTGTTATCCGCAGCCATGTAGCCAGTGATCCTTCCAACTGGCTCTTGATCAGAACACTAACTGTGCCATGCTAGTATTTGTACCAAAGTCTCTTTTCCACCACTTTTATTGCACGGTTTGAACCACTCTTTCCGGCCCAGATGGCAATCGACGCTATTCATACCAATAGGCCACAGTCCTGACTGGCTTCATGTGAGTGTTTTCAATGGAGCGTTTGGCCTTTGGGTTGACTTGGGAGCGAAGGCATGGCTGTTGTGATGAAGAGTGGAAGAAGTGCTTCTTGTGAATGAATGAGTGGGGTTTTGCCTGTCTTTGTGGTAGACAGCAATCTCAAATCGAAAGAACCGTCCGCCCAAACCACAACTGCCAGAGCCAGGATCAAGCTACAGAGTAGCTACCAGTAGCTAGCTAGCGAGAATGTCTTCGCTTTAGCTAGATCTGGAGCTCTGGTGTACGTCCAAGTAAAAGGTGTACAGCATAGCAAAGTCAACCTAATTTCTCTGGTGAGCTATTAGCTAGAGAGAATTTCGGTATCTTCATTGAAACATCCCATTTGGAGGGTTTTCACCCCGCCGTGGAGTTACTCACATTCAGGTCACAAGAGGGACAATCACAGCCACAAAGCTGCGAGCAATCAACAGCCAGAATGGATGAATTGCACCATGGGTCAGGTATGGCACCTGTCAGATTTGTCCCATCCAAATATAAGTGTTGAATCGATTGACTCCCCAGTTCCTACTCAGTTGCAAGGGGAAATACAGTAGTGAGGAGGCATGCAGCACAAGGTAGGATACTGGAGCTGTACCGAAGGAGAGCTAGGCTTACCTCCGGGATGGTTCCCGATAGCCGTTCATTGTGTCGAACACTGAAACCACCAAGGCGCAACAATCCAAGCTCACTAGGAATGATTCCTTCCAACTCATCACCCAAAGTTAAATGCACCAAGTTTGTCAAACGTCCTATTTCAGATGGGATTGTACCTGCATGTTGTGCGCGTGAGAAGTGTTATCAGAATAGTAACATAGTGATTTTGTGCAGTATGACGTATTTGACACTAACCAGAAAAAGAATTCTCATGGGTGGAAAAAATCCTCAAATTGGTCATCAGTCCAATTTCTGTTGGAATACTAAATCAAATAGTTGCGGGGACACGTGTGAGGGTAGGTCCAATTAAGCAAGCAGAATCACACCACATTTGTCATCGTTTTCATACCTGCCGTCAAAGTTGCTGGAATCCAGCACAAAATCCCTCAGACTCTCCAGGCCAGGTATGATACTACCAGGAAGGCTGCCTGAAAATTGGTTGCGCCCCAACCTCAGACTGTCAAGCCGTGTCAAGCGGAAGAGGGATGCTGGCAAAACCCCTGTCATTTCGTTCTTCATCAGTACCAACTCGACGAGCGAATTGTTGCAGAGTCCTATCTCATGTGGAATAGTTCCCCTCAATGATGAATGTTCAATGTTCAGGACATTGATTTGATACCAGCTTTCAAACCAAACACCATGTAGCGTGCCACCCAGTTTGTCATTGTTTTGTAATATCACCAGTTTCAGATGAGACAAAAGAGCCAGTTCCCGGGGTAAAGCAGCCGCTTCCAGATTATTTGCTGAGAGGTTGAGACGGACATACATCCCATCCTCGTCACATGTAGCCGAGCCAGGTGGGTTGCCTGTGAACCAATCGCACTCATCATCAGAGTAGGAAAGCCAAGCAGATCCTCCACCTGTCGATTGCCCCAAAATGGGTCGAGGTGGTGACACGCCCTGTCCACAAGAGCCATCGGGTGGTAGGCCTCCTCCCGGCGGTCCTCCTCCTGGCGGTCCTCCACCCGGCGGTCCTCCACCTGGCGGTCCTCCTCCTGGTGGTCCACCAGCGGGGGGACCTCCAGCTGGGGGGCCACCACCACAAGGTCCACCACTTAGAGTAGGGTCGGGACTATCTTCTGGGAGTTTTGGAGATTCTATTTCAATCATGGATCGGGGCGTCTTTCGCAGATAACTTTCGGGATAATGGTACCTTTTCGCTGTATTTCTTCCGTCCAGGTGCAACAGCCGTTGGCTAGAATTTCCATTAGAACCAGTGTTGTTGCTGTTGCTGGGTATTGCTGTTTCAGTTTGTGCTCCTTTATACCACCCATCACCTTTGGTGCTGTAATAGAGGCACGCCAAAGCAAATCTCTGCAGAAGACGCTCTTGCGAGTAGCTCTCCAGATTGGGACCCTCAGTCAACCATTGGTATGCTTGATACTGTGGGGTTGCCCCATCAACATCCTTGTTTAACACATCCAGGGTATAGTCAGGTAGATTGATGATGTAAGGAGTAGGAGTTGGAGCCATGGTTTCATTATTTGTCGTGGTGGTGCTGCTGTTGGTGTCCTCGTCCGATGGCTTATTGGACACTACCAAAACTACAACCACAACTGACACAATCACCACCAACAGGAACATGCCACCAAGCATGGCTAATGTTTTTTTGTCCCTGCTCCTGTTGTTGCTGCTGTTGTCTAGTATTTTGCTTTCCCTCACAGGCATGGCTTGCAAGAGGAACTGTTGACTTTCGTTTATGCGCTGAGCTTCTACCAGACCCTCATCATTGCTGTCATTGATTGGGGGTGGTGGGCTCTCAACATCTTCCAGCTGATTGCCTCCTTCCACTGGCGGTGACAGGTCTTCAAGTCCAGGTCCACTCACAGCAATTGCTCCCGGACGACTGGTAGGACGTGGACGCGCCCGTGCCATGCCAGGAGTTGGTAGGGTGGCTGAGTTGGTCCCATCTCCAGCATTCTCACTCCCATGGAGAACTATGCCGGCTTTTCCTGTCGTTGATGCCGCGCTGTCCAAGAGCCTTTCGTTTTTCAGAGCCTCTGCGTGTGCAGCTTCTAGCAATGCCAGTGCTTTGTCTGCATTCGGTGACGACACATTGGCGTCCCCAGAATTGATGGATAGCTGTCCTTTCTGGTGGTCGATATCAAGACAAAAATCGTCCACATCAATTTCCCCCGGGGTATTTGTCTTGTTGTTGCTATCCAAGAATGTTTGTAGTTTAAGAGCCTCGGCTCTGGCCGCCTCTTCCAAAGCCAAGGCTTGGTCTTGGTTCTTGGATTTTGCTGCGGGGCTGTTGCCCTTGTCATGAAATGTTTGTATCTTCAGGGCCTCGGCCCTGGCTGCTTCTTCCAGAGCCGTCCTTTGCTGAGCTGTTTGTACCTCGTTATCTCTTATTTGAACGGAAAGCTCTTGATTCTCAATGTCCCTCTCTGGGCGGATCACAGGGTTGTTGGTGCTGTTGTCCCCGCCATCGAATGTTTGTATCTTCAGGAGTTCAGCTCTGGATGCTTCTTCCAAAGCCAGTCTTTGAGGAGCTGTCCGTGCTGCTTCTGCATCCTTGATACCAATCGTACTTTCTTGTTTCTCGATGTCCACCTCTGGTTCCACCACGGGTTCGCAGGTGTTGTTTACATCATCATCATCGAACCCCCGCAGCTTCAGGGCCTCTGCTCTTGCAGCTTCTTCCAGAGTCCATGCTACATGTAGGTCGGTTTGTGATTGTGGCGCTTCCTCAAAGTCCCTGCTACTCCCGACCGAAGCTCTCTGTTGTTGGTTGTCTCCTGCTTCCATAATACAGTAGCAGTATCGGTCTTAGTTGTTCTCTATTTGTGAAAAACTCTTTGGGTGGTAGAATCATTCAATCGAATCGAATCGTTCCGTTGCTTGCTATCTATCGGTACGGTACTGTACCTGTCTATCACACGACATTGGGCATCTCTGTGCTCAACTGGTGTGTATGCGTTGTTGTGGGTTCACGGCCGCTCCCTGCGCTCACCTCGCAACTGAGTAATTTTCTATGGTCGCTTTGAAGATAGTGGGACTTCAAACATGGATGCCCGAGTGCCCCACCATAAATCTCGAAATTACACGGAACGCTCGAACTTTCCACGGCGTGGAGTCGAGTCACTGTCGATTGCTTTGACCGCAAAACCCATTGTTCCTCTCATGAGCTCATGAGGCCGTCTCGTCCACAGCGCCACAATTAAAAATCACTTTTGACGACACTGATGGTGTTCAAAGCATATTTGCTCGTCTCCAAGCATGGGCAGAATCGGATGAGCAAGCTCAATCAAAAAACTAAAAGCCTTTTCCAGCACCTGTTTCATCGCCATTCGAAGCTGTTAATTAAACACATACATGTAACCATCCCTTTACTTTGAAGTTTCGGAAGACAACATGTGATGGCTGTGCCGACAGCTCAGTGTGTCAATTGATGTTGGTAGATCTACGTACACGTAACAGAATTGCTGGAGGCAGGTCTTGCTCCACCAACAGAAGCAACTGCAAAGCGAGGGGCTTCCCGGAAGGGAGGACAATGACATACGCCGTCGCGACGAAGACTTCAAAGGACGAGTATGACGACTCGTTATGCTGCTTCGTATCTTACGTTGACATCACTACACTTGCACATTTACCCATGGAAAGACCCGATTTTTCGACGGTCGTAGCTACCAGTACTTGCTAGCTCCAACTGCTGCTACTGGTCCTGGTCCCGCTGGCTACCGGCACCGGTACTACTTCTGACTTTCATTGCTGCTACCGTACCACCCAATCTCAACGATCTCTCCCATGTCTCTAGCTACCGTACAAGGAAACGACGTAGAAGAAGCAGCTTTATACCGGCACCGTCGATTCTCCTGTGAACGAACGGCATGGAAAAATTCTTGTGTCAACCTCTTCAGCCCCGGACGCTTGTTCACCTAGCAGTTTTGTTCCCCAA
Source organism: Seminavis robusta (assembly GCA_903772945.1). Taxonomy (NCBI): domain Eukaryota; phylum Bacillariophyta; class Bacillariophyceae; order Naviculales; family Naviculaceae; genus Seminavis; species Seminavis robusta. The sequence goes on from CAICTM010000333.1 coordinate 17,745, forward strand.
ATCCTCCATGCCGCAGGAGGGACAGTCACAACCACATAGCTGAGCACAATCAATAGCAAGAATGGATGCATTGCACCATTGATCAGGAATCGTGCCTGTCAGATTTGTACCATCCACATATACATGCGGAATGAAACGATCGCCTAGTTCCTGCTCAGTTGCAAAACTGGAAATAGTGAGATTGAATAAAGCCATAAGCACCACAATAAGGCCGTGCCTCAGAACACACAAAGCTGCAACCAAGAACACACTTGTCATACCTCAGGAATTGTACCGGATATCCCTTCATTGTGTCGGACACTGAAACCATCAAGTGTCAACAATCCCAGGTCACTGGGAATTGTCCCTTCCAAGGCATCACCCAAGGTCAAATGAAACAAATTTGTCAATAGGCCCACTTCTGATGGGATTGTACCTACATGTTTGTGTGAGGGGACTGTAATCAACTCTGTACATTATGTTGTGTTCTTTCCATCCACTTACCAGAAAAGGAATTGCCATGTGTTGAGAAAATGCTCAAACTTGTCATTGCCTGAATTTCTGTTGGAATACTGAATACAAAGAGTGAAGTGAGGGTAGACAGAGTCAACTGGCTCACAGCACACCTCTCATCAGGATCTCACCTGCCACCAAAGTTGTTCCATTCTACCACAAAGACCCTCAGACTGCCTAGACCAGACAACACATCGCCAGGAAGAGTGCCAGAAAATTTGTTTTGACTCAGCTTGAGAGTATCCAGGCGGGACAAGCTGAATAGTGAATCAGGCACCAAACCAGTCATTTGATTATTCTGCAGAACAAGAGTTACGAGGGAATTGTTGCTGAGTCCAATCGAACTAGGAATACTCCCCTTCAAGGACGATCCTTCAAAAGTTAAGACATTGATTTGATGCCAAGCTTCAAACAAAAAACTGGATAGTGTGCCTTGCAAGTTGTTGTTGCCGCCCAATTTCAAAGGTTTCATACCAGAGAGTAGCGCCAGTTCATTTGGCAAATTTGAGCTTTGCAATCCGTTGGATTCAAGGTTGAGGCGGATGTACATCCCATCCTCATCACATGTAGATGGACCGGGTGGGTTATTTGTAAACCAATCACACTCATCATCGAAGTAGGAAAGCCACGCTGACCCTCTACCCGGCGCTTCCCCGCCAACTGGAGGTCTCGGAGGTGGTCGGCCCTGTCCACAAGAGCCAGCAGGTGGTGGTCCTCCTCCTGGCGGTCCTCCTCCTGGCGGTCCTCCTCCTGGCGGCCCTCCACCAGGCGGTCCTCCACCAGGCGGTCCTCCTCCTGGGGGAACCCCAGCTGGGGGGTCATTACCACAAGGTCCACCACTTCCAGTTGGGTCTGGACCATCCCCTGGGGTTTTTGGTCGGGCTATTTCTATGGATGAGCCAGGTATCGTTCCCTGAGGACTCCCTTGAATCTGTCGCATTGCAGTTCTTCTTTCTCTGCGCAACAAGCGTTGGTTGGAATTTCCACTGGTCCCAGTGCTGTTGTTGTTGTTGTTGTCATCATCATTGTTGTTGTTTGACATTGCTGTTTGTGCTCCCTTATACCAGGCATCACCATTGGTGCTGTAATAGAGGCATGCTAAAGCAAATCTCTGCAGAAGACGATCTAGAGAGTAGCTCTCCACATTGGGATCCTTGGTCAACCATTGATATGCTTGATACTGTGGCGTTACCCCATCAATGTCGTTCTTGAGCACATCCAGTGTGTAGCCAGGTAGATCAAGGATATAAGGAGTAGGAGTGGGAGCCATGGTGGTTTCATTGTTATCTGTCATGATGCTGCTGGAGTCTGTGAGGGATGACTTGTTCACCACTGCCAAAGCTGTAACCACGGTTGTGATGCACCAACATCAGCATGCCACCAAGCACGACAAACGCTCTCTTGTCTCTGATCATGTTGCTGTTGTGCAGTTCTTCACTTTCCCTCATTGGTGTGGCTTGTGAAAGGTGCTGTTGACTTTCGCTAATGGGCCGAGCTTCTACCAAACCGTCATCATCGGCGTTGTTAGGGAGAGGTTGACTTGTGATATCTTCGAGTTGATTGCTGGCTTCAACAGTTATTGTTCTCTCTCCATCATCATCATCATCATCAAATCCAGGTCCATCTACTGCAAAGGCTCCTGGGTGGCTGGTAGGATTGCGACGCGCCTCTGCTCTTCCAAGCGCTGGCAGCGAGACCATGGTGTCCAAGTTCGTTGGGTCTTCGACCGCACTCCCGCATGACGATAGCATGCCCATGGGATGTGGATATGTGGATATCCCGGCGGGGCCGTACCTCTTCTTCTTGATGACGTTTCTGTTGAGTTGTTGTTATTGAAGAGCTTTTCCATTTTCCGAACCTCTGCTCGAACGTGTTCAGCTTGTACTGGTAGCACCGCCATTGCTTTGTCCTCAATCTCTGACAATGCCTTGGCACCCTCGGAAGGAAAGGTTATTTGCATTTTCTTGTAGTCTTTGTCTTGTGCCATCTCCAAGTCGTCAAGGCAAAGATCATCCACATCGACTTCCACTGAAGCATCTGTATGTATCGTGTTGTCATTCTCCAACAAAGTTTGCACTTTCAGAACCTCCGCTCTAGCGGCCTCTTCCAAAGCCAAGGTTTGCTTCTGGTTTTCTTCAAGTATGGTGGTGGGGCTGTTTCCATCATCATGGAATGTTTGCACGTTGAGAACTTCTGCTGTCGCGGCTTCATCCAGAGCCAATGCTAGGTCAGTTGGGGACGCTTCCTCCAAGTCTCTGGACTCATCGCTTTGTCCCTCACGGTTGTCCGTTGGAAGCGCTGCTTCCAAACCATGACTATTTCCAGTATCCATCTCGAGGCTAGATTGTGAAGTGAAAATCTCTTCTTGATGGAAAAGTGGAGCAATGTTTTCAGCTGGAACCCTGGAAGGGCGTTGTGGTGTTGTCAATGAGAAGGAGTGGTGTCCCCCCGTCACTCGTTTTCCTTTGCTGTGTCTGAGTGGTTTTCGCTGCTTTGGATATCGCAGCTGAGCCGAGTTGCATCGGACTCCTTATTACAGGCCATTCGACTCTCCTCCAACCTCCAAGCAGTTTCCGTCTCCGTTGCTGCGCTCGTACAGTCGTAATTTTGTGCACGCAAATATAAATAAATGACATGGCATCTATTTAGTTATCGGAGCACTTTGCCCTCGCCGAACCTTTTAGTTGATCTGGAAGAACAAGACCAAAAGGTCTGGCCAAACAACAGAAACGTTCCATCAAACCAAAAGTTGTGAACATGCTCGTTGCCGCCTTGTTGATCGTGGTTGTCATTGTTGCGATCGTGTTAGTTCCAAAGATCGAAAAACTTCGATTTCGAACGGGATACCGACGGTGACACTGGATCATTTGACTGGATCTCTACCCTCCGAGATTGGCCTTTGGTCAGACCTTGGGGAATTGAATTTGATGGAAAACCTGTTCAAAGGAAGTATCCCACATCAATTCTCCAATCTATCAAAGCTTACCAGTTTGAATCTCAACCGCAACAGATTCACACATCTTCCTGGTGCTTCATTATCAGGACTTTCAAGCTTGGTGCTGTTTGATGCAGTTGGTAATTCATTTGCCGGAAAACTACCATCTGAAGTGGGTCAGATAGCAAGTCTGAAAGCATTGTCACTTCATAGCAACTTCTTCACGGGAGAAATCCCAACAGAGTTTGGGTTGCTGACACATTTGGAGTTTCTATCCTTGGGAGACAATGATTTCCAATCCACACTGCCAAGTGAGCTAGGTTTGCTCCCAATGAATGTGACTTTTTCTGTCAAGGGTATCCGAAACCTTGTCGGCGCTATCCCTGTTGAGCTAGGGATGAGGCCTCTCCAGAATGTGTACCTTCAGGGGACGGGTTTGACTGGAACCATCCCGTCTCTTTGGTGCAACACAACAAAGGAGCTCGTCTTTGATTGCTCACCGAGCCTTGTGACTGCCCTTGCTCACGCGTTTAGCTTGATTGCTCCCGCCCGTGTTCTCGTGGTTGCCCGTTGCCCGCCAGCTTCCAGTTGCAGTTACAAGTCAAGGAACAGATGGGAGCATGGTTGGTTAGTTATCGGGCAGCAGGTGGCTGGTTCGTGGTTCGTGGTTCGTGGTGGCCACTTTTTCACTTTTTGGTGATAAAGCGATAAAGCAGGGTCCATCGGTTTGTGTTCTTGCAGGAAGATAGGTAGATGCGGTAAACATAATGTTTGATATTTTATAACATATTCAAAGGAAACTATAGTTTTAACCCTAAAGTTTACCCGAATCACCCAGCTAAACTGTCTTCCAGTCCCCAAACGACCTCCTTATGAGTACAGAAACTATTATAGTACAGCGCCAATTGCAAGCTTAATTAATTATTAATTAAGCGATGCAAGATACTAGTCTGGAGCATGACTGGAGCATAAATGTAAGATACAGCTGTACTCGAGTAATTAATTACTTTTTTTTTAAAGCATTCGCTTCTTTAAACCGCAAGAGCTCCGGTGATTAAACCTTACCAGTACACTTGTAAATGTGTTAACCTTTTTTACAATATTGCTCAGAGCCACGCTTCTGCAACCTGCGACCTGCAACCTGCAACTGAAAAACTGAAAACCAACTCGCACATTCCTTCTTTTAGCTCTCACAAAGCTCAACAGCGATCCTTTTTGCTCACGGTATCTCCTTTTGGCATCAACCCTCAGCAGGCAACAGAGAAATGGGAAACGAAAACGAAGACTGTGACTCTCTCGTGGAGATTGATGTTGATATGTACACCCCACCACCAGAAGATGGTGGCAAGGAACTCGTCATCAGTGAGGATCTCGTCGACGACGACGAAGATCCCGGTCCTGTTTTGGCTCTAGAGGAAGCATGTCGTCGCAAGATTACCGAGACAGACGTTGATAATCCCAGCAGCATCCTTGATTCCTCCAACAAAGAATCTTCCGAGAAGCAAGACGATTTGGCGCGAGAGAAACTGATTGCATCTCAAGATGTTGTCATCCGTCGCAAAGCAGGAGTGGTCATGATCGACATGCCTGCTAACCCAACTAATGCAGGCAGAAACAGTGATCAAGTCAACCGACATACAGCCTCCATGATGTTGTCACGTGTTCAAGTTATTGAAGCTCAAGATGCCACTGTTAGGCGCAAGGGAGGAATGCTCTCTTCTACTACCACTATGAGCACGAATGGTGCCATTGACGAGGGCGGCCGACAAGGAGATTACATTGCTGGAGAGGCGAACACTTTTAGAAGGGGTCGACAGGTCATGTCTTCAGGGAATACATGTACTGTCAACCTTCCAGATGATATTCTTCATGCCGTCATGCCCATGCCGTCCAGCCTATCCAGGACGCCAGGAGGTGGCAGCCACTCAAGGACTTCTACTCCTGGCGCCTTTCCAGTTTTCGGACCAGTGCCAGGAAACCCAAGATCCCTTGCTCGTCACCAACGTAATCTGGAAACAGAGGAAGGTCTGGGGGGATCTTCTACTTTTAATGTACACGCAGAACCCAACGTCTTCTCCTCCTATGAGGTTGGCTTGGTCCATGCTCGTCAAGTGGGACAAGAAGATATTGGGCAAGCAGTTCTTATGTCGCAAGACTTAGAGAGCCAAGGAGAGGCGGGAGGGAAATCCAAGTCTCATGCAAAAAAGGAAGTTCACTGTTACATTGTGGTTGGAATTGGGTTGGTTCTGATTTCTATTTTGGTTGTTGCTGTGGCGGTAGCGGCAGCGGGCAAGAGCAATGATTCTGCTGTCACCTCCAAGCCTCAGACAGATGCAACTGGAGATTCAACGATTGACTTTACCAGCGCCACCTCAAATATCACTACCATTGCTCCCACCGCAGCACTTGTTGTGGACCTTCCAGAGTACACTCTAAAGGTTCTCAGGGAAGATAAAGAAGGCACTGCACCACAGTCAAGAGCTTACAATTGGCTGATCAATGACAAGAATCTTGAGAGCTACTCCGCAGAAAGACGTCTGCAGCGATTTGCCTTGGCCTGTTTCTACTATGCCACTGGTGGTGAACAGTGGCTGATGGGGGGATCAAGCAGCAACAACCACAGTACAAATAATAGTGCTAGCAACAGTCAGCATCATGGGCGCCTTTTACAGCCAAGTCCAGATGGCCCCAGACCATACATGAAGCCAACAGAAGGACAGCAAAAACAAGGCTGTTCAGACACCACTCCAAGTGGGAAGCAAGGGCCCGGGAGTGATGGTGACCCCACCCTGCCTCCGTGTCGTGGTGGTGCTCGCTGGCTGGATTATTCAGCTCATGAATGCACATGGTTCCATAGGTTTTCCAGCATTGAAGAATCAATCTGTGATGAAAATGGTGCCTATGAAACTATCAGGCTGGTGGCAAATGGATTGCGTGGAACACTGTGTCCTGAACTGGCCCTGCTGTCGAATCTCAAAAAAATTCTGACATCGGACATTGGGGGAACAATGATACCAACAGAGATTGGAGCTGGTTGGCAGAAGATTGAATGGGTAATGTTGATGGGCGGGCGAGGCGGGAGCCTCCAAGGGACTCTACCTTCTGAGATTGGTTTGTGGAGTGAAACAATAGAAAGGTTTAGCGTCATGGCGAACAACCTGAGTGGAGGTATACCAACAGAACTCTTTGCTCTATCCAGGTTGGAGTCCCTTCAACTGCTCGACAATCGCTTTGTGGGTCCATTCTTTCATCCTGAACTTCTCCCCAACTTGAGAGCACTGACACAGTTGGAGATACTGGAAAATGAGTTTGATGGAACCATTGCTACTGAGATTGGTCTTGTTACCAATCTGGAAATACTATCATTTCATTTTGACCATGGCACAGGTCTTATGACTGGTACGCTGCCAACAGAGCTTGGCTTGCTCACTGAAATGTACTTTTTCTCAGCAGGAAATCATCTGCTGACTGGTCAGATCCCCAGTGAGCTTGGCCTCTGGCCGCTTCATACACTGAGGTAAGTCATCCTGTGTGTTTTGTCTGATTCAGTGCACATGCTTTGTTGTCCTCAAGGACAAGGTTGCCACGTTCGTCTCTGTCCAGTGTCAAGGACAACCCTCTGACAGGTACTATCCCATCGGAACTAGCAAGCATAGAAATCCCGTTTGTTTACATTCAAAGGACTGAGTTGAGTGGCACAGTCCCAAGTACATGGTGCAATGCAACAGTACTGCGCTTTACCTGTTCCGAAACACTCTGCGGCTGTGACTGTCCTTGCAGTCTTGGAAACCAGACTCAGGATTCTACCGACCCATAAGCCTGGATACAAAACCTAACTAGCTAGCTAGAAGACACTCATCCATTTGAGCTCTTGCGGCAACTTGGAAAGCCCCTCTTCTTGAATTGATTGCATGGAATGATCAATCGAATCAAATGGTTGAACAATGATTGAATTTGAATCGAATCATTCAATCCTCGAGATGCAAACACGTAGGGTACCGGTACCGGTACTAGCTAGTAGTCTACTACTAGCAAGGTACTAGTACCGCGTCTGTCGTCAGGCTCCTTCACCGGTATCGGTACATCGTACCGTACCGGTACAGTATGCTGCCGTATGCAACATCAGTGGGTTTCGATTGACTGAATGAACCAAGACCTGAAGACTCGTCACTCACTTGTACGATTGAATGCCATCTCGGAGCGTGGAACGACAACTTCTACGAAGCCATCGATTTTACTAGTACGTGTACTGGCTTTTGGGTTTTAGCAGTCAACGATTTCACACGAGCGGTGGAATACACAAAATCGACAGGACGACAATGAAGATGGTGTTCTGGAAACGACTAGCTGGTAAAGGCGAAGGCTCCCGAGGAGCAGGTGGTTCAGAGTTGAAATCAACTCTAACAGCGAAGATTAGCTCCGAAGTGGCGAGCAGTTCGTATCGCGAGTGCGAGTCCTCCTGCGGGTGAAAGAGCGCGTTGTTTGAAGAAGGCGAAGAAGGCCATGAAGAAAGATGGACACGGTGATTACCTAAGGGAGGCCAAAAAGGCGAGAAAGAAAGGTCGGCTTGTCGAGTATCTTCAAAGCGATGGTGGCAAGATCATGAAGGGGTTATTATTCCTATATGGCCGTGGATTCTACAGCGAGGAGGATGGAGAACGCCAAAAAAAATCAAACTGCTGCTTACTAAACTGGGGAAGATCGAGGACACGGACAAATCTGGGCTGGTAGCAGTCCATCGTCTTTTCAAGCTCGCCAGCACAGATCACGATGAAGACGTGACTCGTGATCGAATGAATCTGCTTGTCAACACCAAGGTTGCTCTCAAACGCTATTTTGAGCAAGAGGGTGCATTTGGATTTCTAAAAGACACGAGCCAAGCAAAGTATTTTCTGAGAATCCAACAGCAAGGGAATTGCTTCATGAACGCTCCGGCCGTGTTCTTTGCGTACATTTTGCAGTTTCTCGACCTCTACGAAGATGGTGTGCACGGTGCTGTCGATGTCGCCAAATTCATTCGAAGAAGCTTCACGGATCCTGAACTGTACGACTACGTTCGTGAAGGTTCAGGAGGAAATGCGGACGCCGTTCTAAAAACGATTCTCAAGCCTTTGCTTGGATTTGATGCAACCACGACGGGAATTCGCCCTCGAAACGCAATGCAAGCGTCATGAATGTATGAATCGAATCGGCTCTAGGTTGAAGCGATGGAACGATGTACAGCGATACTTACACCTCGATGTAACCACCAATCTTGAGTTTTTTGACATTGGGTCGTCCCAGTACCTCATCCAGTACTTGTTTGATATTAAAGCCAATCTTGTCTTGATTGGCAAAGATTTGGTTCCCGGCGTTCATGAGAAAGTTGCAGCAATCTCCCACGGCCAGCAAATTCTTGGACTCTTGGACGCGGTAATTGGCCTCCACCTTGATCCATCCCTTTTCATCCAAGTATTTGCTGTCGAGGAAGGATTGATTGACTGCCGAAATTCCAATGGTCGTGACAACTTGATCGGCTGGAATGATGGTTTCTTCCTTCTTGGGTTGTTCTCCTCCTTCACTTGTGCCAGTATTCTTGGGGATGAGTTTGACACCCGTCTCGGTTTGTTCGGCTCGAGTATCCACAACCACCTTGACACCAATTTTTTCGAGTTTGGCCTGAATCATATCACCAGTCCCTTGATTGCAATCCGCGTTGCAAAGCCACATGCCACTGTGCACCAACGTGACTGCTTTTTGGTGTCATCGCTACCGGTACCACTACTAAAATCCATCAAATCACCGGCCACTTCGGCACCAATCAATCCACCCCCCACAATGCACACGGACTTGGCCTGCAAGAGTTTGTCCCCTTCCGCCTGGAGGACAGCCAGACGTTCTGCTTTGGACAACGAGAGAGGTCCACGCCCCAATCCAGCCCAGGGTGCCGTGGCTCCGGTGCAAAGGACAGCCACGGTAAATTTCACCACAGTCCCATCGGCACAGGTCGCTTGCGTGTCGTCTAATTTCGTGACGGTGGTTCGCAACAATGTCACATTGTGATCTTTGGCCCACGGCGCCAAGGGCAAGACCGATTGATGCGCTAAGTCACTATCAAAGGGCGTTCGAAAGGTCACCCAGGGAATTTCGCAATAGTCCTTGGGTTCCACCAGGACGATTTCCACATCCTTGTCGTATTTGCGGAGCTTGAAAATAGAACAAGTGCCGGCAATGCCACCTCCAATCACCAGGACTTTGGGTTTGTCTTGTGCATCAGCAGTGTTTGTAGCAACAGCGCTCATGGTGGAGATCACACTTGCTTGTCGATATTGAATCCAAAGATTGAGCGAAAACGCTTTTTGCTGTTACAGGTTGCAAGGTCCCACCGGTAACGAAATTGCAGCTTCTCGTTTCTGGATCTTTTGGATCTTTCACCTCTGCCCCTTTGGGTGACTGGGTGCAAAAGCAACTTGGCTGGCTAAGTGAGAATGTGAAGAGCGTCCGACGCCAAAGAGACACTCTGGTCTTGTTGTGTTGTCGGTCTGAATCTCTTGGAATTGGAAGTAGACTACGCAACCATGGTGAAACGACAAAAGGAGAAACAGTACCAATCGGCACGAGAGCATCGAGCCAATTCGCAGTTGCGGTCTGGCACAGCTAGTAATAGTAGTACGAGCAGTACTCGCAAGCTCCCCTTTAACTGCTGTGCTCTGAGTTTGATGCCCTTTTCCACTCCCATCGCAACCCGCAGCAACGGGATTGTCTTTGACAAGCAATCGATGGAAAGTTTTTTGAAAGAGCATGACAATATGGATCCCGTGACAGGCAAGAAACTCAATCCTCGCGAGGATTTGATTGCCTTGGAGATGGATCAAGATGACGAAGGCCGATGGCAATGTCCCATTCTCACCAAACCCTTTGCCGATCACACCAAAATCGTCGCCATTCGACACGGCACTTCCGCCAATGTCTACTCGTACGAAGCCTACCACGAACTCAATGTCAAAACCAAGAATTGGGAAGACTTGATTTCGGGAGAGAAATTCAATCGCAAGACGGATGTCTGGATTCTCAATGATCCCGATGATATCGAGATCCAAAAGAAACGTGATATCAACACATTTTACCATATTCAACATCAGCGACAGCTGGAAGCCAACAAACAGCAAACCAGTAATATTCGACACAGTGTCACGGCCAGTCGTATTTTGGATAAAATGAAAAAGAACGACAGCAACAATACTAAAAAGAGATCGTCCTCCGAGCCCTCCTCCGATCTCCAACAAGAAGGCAAGCGACTCAAAATATTTTCAGACGATGTCACGCGTGCCGCCTTGACATCGGGAAAGGCATCGGGATCCTTGACCAGTACCGTTATGGAAATCACCCCCGACAATGAGACGCGAGAAGCAACCCAAGAAGAAGTATTGAAATCGATGTGTGTGGTATTGCGACGTCTCAAGAAAAAGGGCTACGTGCGCATGGAATTGTCCACTGGTCAGTATCTGGTATTGGAGATTCATTGCGACTATGTGCCACGGACCGCCACCAATTTTATCAAATTGTGTCAAGAGAAAAAGTACAATGGAAGTTCGTTTCATCGGTTGATCAAGAATTTCATGATTCAAGGAGGGAAACCGCCCAAGAACAGTAGTGATAGTAGTGACGAGTGCTACTGGGGTGGCTCCTTTCGAGATGAATTTGATGATCGACTCAAACATACTGGTGAGTCTTATACTTTTTGTTTTTGTTTTGTCGCTTTGTACCGTGTGAAAAATCGGCTTCTGATCAGTGTGCCGCTTGATTCGATCGATTCATTCATTCTTCTACAGCACCTGGGATACTCTCCATGGCGAACGCCGGCCAGCACACTAACAAGCGACAATTCTTTTTCACATTTGCACCTTGCGAACACCTTGACAAGAAACATTCCATATTTGGGGTTGTCATTAAGGGGTTGGACGCACTCAAAGAGTTGGAAAAGATACCCACGGACAAGAAGGATCGACCAATGAAAGAAATCACTATTGCGGATACGATAGTGGTGGACAATCCAGTCGAAGAGGCAGAAGAGATGGAACGAAAACGAATTGAAGCCAAGCAAAAAGCTGCCGGCAAGGCAGCAGCACAACAGGAAAGCGCTTCCGCTGGGGCAGCCAAGCCAGTTGCGGCCAAGGCAAAAACGACAACGATTGGACGATATTTGCCCAAGACGGCGGATACCAAAAATGATGACGACATTGGCATTCCCGTTGTGCCAAAGGCAGCAGCAAAGCCAGCCAACGCCGAGCCAAAGGCCAAAATGAAGTTTGGCAACTTTAGTGGTTGGTAAACACCACTCTTCACAATGTGAGTCAATGACTGACTAATTACCATCCATTGCAGGTTCAATTCGCATGCATTATGTTAGTTTGCATTGGTACCGTATCTCTGGCTGTCACCTTGTCTAAGCTGAGGCGCTGAACGGTATAAAAGATGGTTGCCCAAGTGCCTTTGACGTTGGGTCCATGGTGCCTGCAACACTCTGCTGTGTCATCCCTATTTTAAACACCCCAAGATAGTGACTTTATCAGCTGAATGTGCCGGTTTGTGCTGTGGCAATGGGTGGTGACTGTATGAGGAATGATTTGATTGGCTAGCAAAGTAGGGCAGACAGCTTTGCTCAGTGTTGAACCCCTCGCCAACAATGCCTGTCTCTGGACCTTGGTTGGTATTTACTGTTTATTCCTTACTGCCATGAGGTCAGTAAAAGGAGCAGTAATGGCAGTAATGCAGTAATTCCTCAGTAGCAGTAATCATACACAGTAATTTAGAGCCAATTGAAGGCAGTAAAATACAGTAATTGCAGTAATAGAGGCTAATTACTGTGCTTTTAATGTCATTTACTGGATATTACTGTTGCATAGCCCGATTACTTACTGCATGGGATTACTTACTGCAGTAACTAGGGGGCCAACAATGGCAGTAATTGGACAGTAAGGAGCCAGTAACCCGGATTTACTGCAGTAAATACCAACCAAGCTCTGGACCCCACATTGGCTAATGTAGCTGTTGCATCTTGAACATTATTAGCCAACTTCATCCCTGCCTGGACTTTGCCATGCCTTCCCAGACTGTACGGCTGTACAAGATGACTTGACGCTGAGCTAACGCGGATTGTGCTAATTAGTCTAACTACTAGAGTGCTCACTTTTTCCAACAACTGTTCTTCTTAGTTGTTGGTTGTGGGTTGCACCACTAATAGTACATGTATTGCAGGCTACTAGTACACGTATGGTATGGCCACCACGCACCGAAAGCGTAAAGCCAAACTTTTTGAAAGCTGTATTCGAAGGAAGTGAAAGAAAAAGCTGATCATCGCGGAAGCGTTCGTCAGTACGGTACGCCACTCGTGCTTTGGAAAGGAGACGTTGACTGGGTCATCACACTCTCAAGATGCAAATCAAGGTATTTCAAGAATAAGAGATCTGAAATAGGGCTAGACTAGTCGGCCGATGGTAGCCGCCTACGCAGCTCTACGCAAAGGCGGAGTAAAAAAGAAGCAAAAGGATAGTCGGCCCGACCAGACCGAGGGCAGAGTTCCATTTAAGTAGCGCGAGTCTGATCGAAATTTTCGATTGCTGCATGAAAGCCACTGTACATTTTAGAGTACTAAAGTTCACTAGATTCCGTGCCCCAAGTGCATGTGCTCGGCGGCTCGGCGGTCGACGGCAGAGTGGCAGGAATGCGAATCGAATCGGTGCCGACGGCGATGTTTGAGTTTTCCGTCAATCCTGCTCAATCCATCAGCTATCCATCACACATTTTCCGATGCCCACATCACATTTCGCGATCTTTTGCTAACCTCCAAACTGGTACGCTGTACTAAATATATTACCTACCCTACTATCCACTGTACTACCTAGAGTATTCAACCATGTCTCTTCATCCTCCTACTACCAAATCTGTGATTGTTGTCGGCGATGGATATGCTGCTAAAAACACGCTACAAAGCTTGGTGGCCCGCCACGGCGGAAGTGTTACTGTTGTAGCTGGTGTATCTAACCCTGAAACTTTCACTCCTATGGCCGGGGTAATTCCCACAAAAGCTAACATGTGGGACAAATACGCCTTGGCCGAGACCTTGAAGGAACGAAACTACGCTCGGTTGTTTCTGGTTTTGCCAGGGCACGCAGATCGGTTGCACGTGGGTATGAACGGTCTCCATGCCGCCAGGGAAGCTGGAATCAAGCAGGTTGTTGTGATTTCAGTGCTCACCGCTGATACTCGCACTGACGTTGACGGTCACTTTCGTCCCCTCAAAGACGACGTTAAAACACTTGGGCGTGTTTCGGCTGTGGGGCGTGAAGACAATGACGCAGCTTCTTTGGATGAGTCTCCTCCTCCTCTTCCTCTTCTCGCACAAGCCCCAATGGTCCGACGCATCAGTTCAACAAGCGTCAGAAACAACGTCAGCTCTGATCATTCCTCTGCATCCGGTGGATCGCAGGATGTGTCAGATCCATCCAAGTGCCTCCGAATTCAGCGAAGGAACATTGTTGAGGGTTGGTTCCCCATGAAGGTGAAGATCGTTCAGTTCTCGCTTCCCAGCTTTGACCCCAAGTCCAGAGCTGGAAAGCCAGTCAACGCGACAAGTGATAATGGTATTTCCCTCCTGGAACAGGCTTTGATGGGTCCTTATCATTCAAAAGTGGCTACCGCCTCGGGAATTCCAACCACTCCTGTTGATGATAGCCACGTGGCTGGATCGTCGCAATTGCCTGATGATGGCACACTCTTGAACAAGGCCCCAACAGTCTGGCAGGAATATCTGGAGTCTCTGGTACCGCCAGGGGAGACGGTGGAAGTCCCCAAGGAAATATCTTTCACAGCATCTCCTACTCCGCTAGCTCCCGCTGCTGTGGCTCCAGTTCCACCATTTAATGTTGCCAACATCGACCGGTTTTCCCCTCAAGCTGATCAACGTCCTGTACAGAACGATAGACTGGTGGGCCTCATCCAAGCACTTCAAGCACGACAACGTGCCTTGACTTATCACCCTGGCTGGATGTAATAAGTCTTCTTTATATTTTTCCGAGGGCATGTTTGATGGGATTCATCCAGGCCGACATCACTTGACGTTCAAGATTAGGATTGCATTATTTGTCCATATAATAAATAGTTGTCTCCATTATCAACCGTTCCATCTTCGAATAGACTTGTCATGTGTCGGCTGTCGCTGGATGTCTGCACACCATGGGCTGCTTCCTGTCACGTGATCAGGTGATTGTCAATTTATTGGACCATGGGAAATGATGATTTTGAGGTCTACTAGAGTGATCTCTTCAGCCGGCAAAACCATCACCTATGGTATTCCGCTTGTCGACGAATGCCCTGGAGGTCTGCTCTGTGATGGTAGCATCCATAAAGATGGACTGTTTGGTGGAGAAGAATGAGAGGAAGGTTGGATATCAAAAAAGAGTCACGGTGTCATGGTCTCGTCATGGTCTCGTCACGGTCGCAGTTTCCTTTTTCGGAAGCCATTCGAAGGTGTCTCGGGAGCTTCCGGTTTATGACGTCATTCTGCCATCAAAGTGGCGTTTGAGGGATCAGGAAAGCCAGTCTACCGGTAGCGGTACCGGTAGGATCGGATATCGGATCCTTCGGAGACACAGAGATTGCATGTCTCAATCTTCGAACAGACTTGCCTTCCATGCATCATGATCGGCTCTCGATAGCTCTATTGCTCTATCTAGTAGAGCTAACCACACCGACCCCACTGTGCATCGTCACAATTCCATACACCAGTCACCCCCATGACATCCTCAACGTGTGCTGCCGTGTCCATCCAAATTCTTGATCCATCTCGCTTTGCTCTGGACTCATCCGAGAGAATACTAAGGGCATTAATGTTAGCACCGCCTCCTGGGTTCTTGTATGATACTCCCCAGGGTGCTTCCATCTCTCGGTCCATTCGGGCCTTTCCCACATTCGTCTGCATGACGATCGGCTGTCTGGCTGCTCGTTCATTCTTACCGGCGGCCATATTGGCCACTGGATTGATCGAGCTTCAACTTTCCAGGTAACACTTGTTCAAACCGCCATCTAACTGCCAGTCCGCACTCCTGTGCAAACGGTACTCTTCTGCGCCCGGGCCCATAGTGAACTTGGCTAAGGCTGGAGCTTGGTTCGGAACGGTAACTGGGATCCCTACTTGGGTGTACTGCGGACGGAACTGGAACTCGTTTTTTGTAGGATTGGAAACGCCTGGAAGTGTCGAGCCAGCGTCGGAAGCGGACGATGGGAACTGCTGGAATTGCTGGGTTTGCGCTTGGTGTGCTTGGTGTTGTGGAGGAATCGATCTTGGTGGAATTGGACTGAAAATTGGTCGGAACTCACTCCTTTGCGACTGAGCATCGGGGCTCATCGCAGAGTGTTGCTGTGGAAGCTGGGCGGCGGTCACGGTCTGTGGAACCTGAGCCGTGGAAGATTCACGAAACCGATGGTACTGTTGGAAGAACTGCTTCTTCAGACCTTGGACCTTGTTAATCGCCCACTCGGGCTTTGGGATCTTGTCTCGGACTTTGCAATCCGGCCACTTGTGGTTGGGATTGCCACAGCACGTAAGCAGGACTCGCCCCGCTTATTCTGCTGATAGAGGACAACGGCATTGACACCAAACTCCCTCTTGGTTGGGTCAATCATCTTGGCTGGCCCACAGCCCGGCCAACAGGCACGTCTGGCCTCATACAACTCCTTGCTGGGCTTGAATCGATAAGAGTTGAGGGTCTCACGAAGAGCTTCAAGGCTCGTGTGATAATTACTCGTGCCATTCATGGCATAGGACGCCTCAACGGTAGCCTGATAGTCGCCATACCGCCCTGGGAATAACCCTCTGTAGCCAATGAGAGCAATGATCTCGTTGCGAACGTCATTCAGGTACTCTTTCACCTTGTCTTGGTCAACCTTGATCTTCTCGTACTCGGCTGCTTCAGAGGAAACAGTCCATGTAGCCTGTGCCAACGATGTCAGTAATTTGAACCGAGTCGGCAGCCACTCTACGGAGAAAGACATCAGTCGGTTCTCCTTTCTCTTGCTTGGGGGAAAAGGGCACGCTGTAACTGGCTGACCAACTGGACAACGGGATGCCCCCTGGTGGTGCCTGCGGCAGTCAGTCTTCGGATCTTGCCTAGGACCTTAATGGGATCTAGTTTGATCTGCTCCCAGTCACGGAGACATCGTAGTCTTGCTCTCTTCATCTGTAGGATAAGACACATAAAAGACCAGGAACCAAACTAGATTGCTGGCTGCCCCATTTCTGCAGTGGGCCGCCACAAGAGGGGGAGCTAGAGGTGCAGTACGCTCTCCTGCATAGCGACTGAGGAATGTGTACGATGGGGCTGTCCGGAGAGATTATTCATAGTACCTATGCTGTGTTGGGTAGAGACCGATTTGTCGGCCTAATTGTGTCAAGAGAAAAAGTACAATGGAAGTTCGTTTCATCGGTTGATCAAGAATTTCATGATTCAAGGAGGGAAACCGCCCAAGAACAGTAGTGATAATAGTGACGAGTGCTACTGGGGTGGCTCCTTTCGAGATGAATTTGATGATCGACTCAAACATACTGGTGAGTCTTATACTTTTTGTTTTGTTTTGTCGCTTTGTACCGTGTGAAAAATCGGCTTCTGATCAGTGTGCCTCTTGATTCGATCAATTCATTCATTCTTCTACAGCACCTGGGATACTCTCCATGGCGAACGCCGGCCAGCACACTAACAAGCGACAATTCTTTTTCACATTTGCACCTTGCGAACACCTTGACAAGAAACATTCCATATTTGGGGTTGTCATTAAGGGGTTGGACGCACTCAAAGAGTTGGAAAAGATACCCACGGACAAGAAGGATCGACCAATGAAAGAAATCACTATTGCGGATACGATAGTGGTGGACAATCCAGTCGAAGAGGCAGAAGAGATGGAACGAAAACGAATTGAAGCCAAGCAAAAAGCTGCCGGCAAGGCAGCAGCACAACAGGAAAGCGCTTCCGCTGGGGCAGCCAAGCCATTGCGCCAAGGCAAAAACGAAACGATTGGACGTATTGCCCAAGACGGCGGATACCAAAAATGATGACGCCATTGCATTCCCGTTGTGCCAAAGGCAGCAGCAAAGCCAGCCAACGCCAGCCAAAGGCCAAAATGAAGTTTGGCAACTTTAGTGGTTGGTAAACACCACTCTTCACAATGTGAGTCAATGACTGACTAATTACCATCCATTGCAGGTTCAATTCCATGCATATGTTAGTTTCATGGTACCGTATCTCTGGCTGTCACCTTGTCTAAGCTGAGGCGCTGAACGTTATAAAATATGGTTGCCCAAGTGCCTTTGACGTTGGGTCCATGGTGCCTGCAACACTCTGCTGTGTCATCCCATTTTAACACCCCAAGATAGTGACTTTATCAGCTGAATGTGCCGGTTTCTGCTGTGGCAATGGGTGGTGACTGTATGAGGAATGATTTGATTGGCTAGCAAAGTAGGGCAGACAGCTTTGCTCAGTGTTGAACCCCTCGCCAACAATGTGCTCTGGACTCTCTGGACCCCACAGTATGGCCTAATGTAGCTGTTTACATCTTGAACATTATTAGCCAACTTCATCCCTGCCTGGACTTTGCCATGCCTTCCCAGACTGTACGGCTGTACAAGATGACTTGACGCTGAGCTAACGCGGAGAGTGCTAATTAGTCTAACTACTAGAGTGCTCACTTTTTCCAACAACTGTTCTTCTAAGTTGTTGGTTGTGGGTTGCACCACTAATATACATAATGCAGGCTAATGTACAGCTATGGTATGGCCACCACGCACCGAAAGCGTAAAGCCAACTTTTTGAAAGCTGTTTCGAAGGAAGTGAAAGAAAGCTGATCATCGCGGAAGCGTTCGTCAGTACTTACGCCACTCGTGCTTTGGAAAGGAGACGTTGACTGGGTCATCACACTCTCAAGATGCAATCAAGGTATTTCAAGAATAAGAGATCTGAAATAGGGCTAGACTAGTCGGCCGATGGTAGCCGCCTACGCAGCTCTACGCAAAGGCGGGGTAAAAAAGAAGCAAAAGGATAGTCGGCCCGACCAGACGAGGGCAGAGTTCATTTAAGTAGCGCGAGTTGATCAAATTTTCGATTGCTGCAGAAAGCCACTGTACATTTTAGAGTACTAAAGTTCACTAGATTCGTGCCCAAGTGCATGTGCTCGGCGGCTCGGCGGTCGACGGCAGAGTGGCAGGAATGCGAATCGAATCGGTGCCGACGGCGATGTTTGAGTTTTCCGTCAATCCTGCTCAATCCATCAGCTATCCATCACACATTTTCCGATGCCCACATCACATTTCGCGATCTTTTGCTAACCTCCAAACTGGTACGCTGTACTAAATATATTACCTACCCTACTATCCACTGTACTACCTAGAGTATTCAACCATGTCTCTTCATCCTCCTACTACCAAATCTGTGATTGTTGTCGGCGATGGATATGCTGCTAAAAACACGCTACAAAGCTTGGTGGCCCGCCACGGCGGAAGTGTTACTGTTGTAGCTGGTGTATCTAACCCTGAAACTTTCACTCCTATGGCCGGGGTAATTCCCACAAAAGCTAACATGTGGGACAAATACGCCTTGGCCGAG
Organism: Seminavis robusta; assembly: GCA_903772945.1. NCBI lineage: Eukaryota > Bacillariophyta > Bacillariophyceae > Naviculales > Naviculaceae > Seminavis > Seminavis robusta. The sequence continues at coordinate 36,804 of CAICTM010000333.1, forward strand.
ACCTTGAAGGAACGAAACTACGCTCGGTTGTTTCTGGTTTTGCCAGGGCACGCAGATCGGTTGCACGTGGGTATGAACGGTCTCCATGCCGCCAGGGAAGCTGGAATCAAGCAGGTTGTTGTGATTTCAGTGCTCACCGCTGATACTCGCACTGACGTTGACGGTCACTTTCGTCCCCTCAAAGACGACGTTAAAACACTTGGGCGTGTTTCGCTGTGGGGCGTGAAGACAATGACGCAGCTTCTTTGGATGAGTCTCCTCCTCCTCTTCCTCTTCTCGCACAAGCCCCAATGGTCCGACGCATCAGTTCAACAAGCGTCAGAAACAACGTCAGCTCTGATCATTCCTCTGCATCCGGTGGATCGCAGGATGTGTCAGATCCATCCAAGTGCCTCCGAATTCAGCGAAGGAACATTGTTGAGGGTTGGTTCCCCATGAAGGTGAAGATCGTTCAGTTCTCGCTTCCCAGCTTTGACCCCAAGTCCAGAGCTGGAAAGCCAGTCAACGCGACAAGTGATAATGGTATTTCCCTCCTGGAACAGGCTTTGATGGGTCCTTATCATTCAAAAGTGGCTACCGCCTCGGGAATTCCAACCACTCCTGTTGATGATAGCCACGTGGCTGGATCGTCGCAATTGCCTGATGATGGCACACTCTTGAACAAGGCCCCAACAGTCTGGCAGGAATATCTGGAGTCTCTGGTACCGCCAGGGGAGACGGTGGAAGTCCCCAAGGAAATATCTTTCACAGCATCTCCTACTCCGCTAGCTCCCGCTGCTGTGGCTCCAGTTCACCATTTAATGTTGCCAACATCGACCGTTTTCCCCTCAAGCTGATCAACGTCCTGTACAGAACGATAGACTGGTGGGCCTCATCCAAGCACTTCAAGCACGACAACGTGCCTTGATTATCACCCTGGCTGGATGTAATAAGTCTTCTTTATATTTTTCCGAGGGCATGTTTGATGGGATTCATCCAGGCCGACATCACTTGACGTTCAAGATTAGGATTGCATTATTTGTCCATATAATAAATAGTTGTCTCCATTATCAACCGTTCCATCTTCGAATAGACTTGTCATGTGTCGGCTGTCGCTGGATGTCTGCACACCATGGGCTGCTTCCTGTCACAGGTGATCAGGTGATTGTCAATTTATTGGACCATGGGAAATGATGATTTTGAGGTCTACTAGAGTGATCTCTTCAGCCGGCAAAACCATCACCTATGGCATTCCGCTTGTCGACGAATGCCCTGGAGGTCTGCTCTGTGATGGTAGCATCCATAAAGATGGACTGTTTGGTGGAGAAGAATGAGAGGAAGGTTGGATATCAAAAAAGAGTCACGGTGTCATGGTCTCGTCATGGTATGGTCGCAGTTTCCTTTTTCGGAAGCCATTCGAAGGTGTCTCTTGAGCTTCCGGTTTATGACGTCATTCTGCCATCAAAGTGGCGTTTGAGGGATCAGGAAAGCCAGTCTCCATACCGGTACGGTACCGGTAGGATCGAATGATCGAATCCTTCGGGGACACAGAGACAAGATGCCTCCGGTGGCGCCAACTACGGAAACAGAAAAAGCAAAAAGGCATGACAGTGGATTGCACAACCCTCCCAGCTACTGACATGGCTCCCTAGCAGTTTTCCTAGCTCCTTCCCCCGCCCTACTAGTTCCAGCCCCGTCCTGGTTGTACCTCCCCTGCTGGCATGAGCCCAGCTAGTTAGCCTCAGCTTCCCAGTCAGTGACATCTCTATAGCATTTCTCCTGGGCAGCTCCTTCCCCAGCTCAATGCCCAGTTTCATCCCAAATGCTCCTCCTCTGCTGAGCCTCAGCTATGAGTTAGATTACTGCTAGAGCTACCAAGCAACCTCTTAGCCAGCGGAGGAGTCGGTCGGTAGAGGAGTGGAGTTGGGTTAATCTGGCCGGTACGCTAATGGTATAATCTACCTTTTACTGTACTCACCATACAGGACTGTCCGCGGTTTTCACTCAGACTTTAAAACCAGGGTTCTCATGTAAGGGCATGTTTATTTAAGGGCATGTTTAAGGCATGTTTCAGATTTAAGGCATGTTTAAGGGCAATGTTTATATAAGGGCATGTTCATTCGTGATAAGGGTTGTTTATGGTTTCAATGAAGGCTTAAGGGGTTGTTTAAGGGTATGTTTTAAGGGGTTGTTTATTTAAGGGATGTTCATTTTTTTAAGGGCATGTTTAAAGGCATGTTTAAAACGGTGCTCAGCGTGGAAATTTCATTTTTTGTTTTAGAGCCTGAGCGAAAACGGGTCTGGTACCGTATGGTTAGCCTGTAACCTAAAACGAGGACCAACCATTGATTGATTGATTGACACACCAAACAACAAAATCCGCAACAAGCCAACTCCATAGTTGGCGATTGCATGTCTCAATCTTCGAACAGACTTGCCTTCCATGCATCATGATCGGCTCTCGATAGCTCTATTGCCCTATCTAGTAGAGCTAACCACACCGAGCCCACTGTGAATCGTCCAATTCCATACACAGTCACCCCCATGCCATCCTCAACGTGTGCTCCTTGCCTCGCCGGCAAGAATCTTCAGAAAAGCTTTCTCATTTAGCGTTCCTAACCAGTGGTGTCGTGGTGGAACGGTACCCTATATACTGGCTGATCCTTAAGCGTTCCGTGGTGGCTCGTTACTCGCGTACGGAAGAACCTGACACTGAACACCCTGAGACTCGGACAAATCTAGAATTAAGGTCAAAAGGAAGACGGAAGGACACGGTAAGTCGCAGATTAGGATCCAATCGAGTCTTGAACACTGAAATTGTGAGAAACACGGCGATTGAGCAATATAATGTGGGAAAGCCCGTTGCGTGCTCTCTCATTCGAGCGGGCTTCAACCACAATTACCTCGTTGAAATGGGCAATAAGAAGAAGTATGTACTTCGAGTCTATCTCAACGACAAGTACTACATAAAGACTCCAATGATTTCCGATTCGAACTGGATTTCATTGACTATTTGATCAAAGATCATGGGATTCCAACGGTACAGCCCATCAAAGCAAAGAACGGCGACTGGTTAAGTCAAATCCGGTTTGGAGAGCTACCCCAGGAAGGAGCAGCAATAAAAACAACCGCAGCAACCAACAACTTCATTCGGCACGCGGCACTTTTCGAATATGCTCCAGGAATTGAAGTGGCGAATAATAATATGGAGTTGACACCTGCCCACTTCAAGATCCTTGGAGAGTTGCAAGCTCGCATCCACCAAGCCGCCGATCAATTTACTAATCCTAACAATCATCATCGGTACCAACAGGATGTTTCGACATATCTTCTCGATGAACCGCTCAAAACACTGGAACGAGAACTATCCAGGTACAATATGCAGCAGCAGATGGACTTTTTTAAGCCAACTGCTCAAGCCATCCGCGACAAGGTGGCGAAACTACCAAAAGAGAAGCCATACTATGGTTTGAATCATGGCGACTTGCATCCTGGTAATATGTTTTGGGATGATGCCACGCAGACGTTTACTGTTATCGATTGGGATCATTCGGCCTATGGATGGCGTGTCTATGATTCCGCATCTATGGTCAGCCCGAACAAGTTGACATTCTTCTTGATGGGCTATGAATCTGTGCGTCCATTGTCGCGGAGGAAAAGGAAGCGATACCTCTGTTTAGGTTGCTCAGAGACATTTGGGACTTTGGTGATATTCTCGCGTTTCAACCCTTGTGGGGAGATGATAATGCCAGTGATAAAAATAGGAAGGAAGAGCTCCGTGGCTACCTCGATCGGCTTCGTCGGGTTGCCACAGCTTTCGAAGAGCAGTACGGTGATGGCAAAGCGGCAGTAAATCAGGCGAACACGTTCTGAGAAGAACGTCTCACGGTATCATTCACAAATTGATCATCGCCTTTGCCACGGAGCCAAACCCGGTCCTTCTGCTTTGGCGGAGGTTGACAGGCGCCTTTTTACTGCTACATAGATTGATGATCTGAGGAGCTCACCATTACTGCAACGTGCACACACTAGTTCGTTATAGTAGCTACGCATGTGATTACACGCGTACATGCACTTAGGATGCTGTCTTATGGTCATCGTTGTCAGGCATGCACTGAGCTCTTGGCATCCGCAGCCAGCCTCTCACATCAATGCAGCTGGGCTTCATCTTCTAGTGATGGCAAGTTCGTTGTCATTTTGCCTCACCACCGTGAAGTAAGCTCTCAATCACGCTCTTGTTTGGAAAGATGTCGTTACAGTCACGTCAAGGAGGGCACCATTTTCATCTGTTGCCCGTTGCCGTCGTCAAAAAATACAATCTCGTTCACATCGCCGTCCTTCAACATTGCTGGACAGCTTTGCTGGAGCTGGTCCACGCGATCGCAAATAAGACGAGTCATCCGCTCCAATTCAGACTGGTCATTTCTCTGGTAGCAAAATCTTCCAAGCGCTCAAATTCGATTCTTTTGATATCTCGAAGCTTTTTGCGCCCGCGTCTTTGCCAGAATCTGACGTTGCCTCTGCATAGTTGGAGGCTAGCGCTGCTGATCATTTGAGAGAGGGTCTTCATACTTTGCTGTTTGTTGCCCAACTTTACTTCCGTCGGGGTTCCATTGCAATCGACTGCATCAACTTCACCGGAAATCAGCACCGTTGAGTTGCCGATCTTCATCAGCTGGAGGTTTTCTGCTTCACTATGGTCGTACGGCGGTTCAGGGGAAGTTCCAAGAAGGAAACGTTCGAATTGGTGGCCATGTGCAGACAAGTTATTCGTGTATGCCTTGTACCGGGAAACGAACAAAATTCCGGTGCTTGGTATTCTCATCACGATAAATTTCTCTCCATCATCTTGCAGCTCACCTGTAGCCAAGAGGAAGAGCGAATAACTCCCAAACATAAAGTTGACAGATTTCGGGTCGACACCTTTGTGATTGGTGGCCACATACAAAGAAGCAATTGAGTGTTGACCAAATGGGAACAAGTTCTCCACGAGGAAGGGTTCCAGAAAGGAAAGCTTTCTTGGAAGGGTTGCTCTCAATGCCTGGACGTCCAGGATGGTTTTGGGTTTTCTCGTGAAGTCAATCATTTGCCGAATATCTTCAGCAGTGACCGAGGAAAGGGGATTGTAAGATCCTGTTGGATTCCAGCCGTAGTAACCCAAGTCACTGAGAGGTTCCAACTTGTCTTGGATCCCAATCCTCGTCAAAGCTTCTTTCAATTCCTCGTTCGGCGGTGGAAGATCAGTGCTTCCATCGCTTGAAAATCTAATGTGCAAAGAAGAAGACCATTTTGCAAATGGTGGGTGCAGAATTGATGCCCGGTAGCCTTGTTGGAAAGATGTTGCCTTGTTTACTACCGAAACGGCAAAAAACCTTTTAAATCCAACCAGTCTCATGGTGATGAATCAACCTCACCTGAGATAAGACGATAGACGCAGTTAAGGTGTCATGTTGGATGGGTTGTGTCCTTGCGACCCCGCAATTTTTGCCGCCAATAAGGTGTCTCGGAAGTCGTTTCTCTCATTAGAGCGCAGGTTCAGGAGTTTGCTAGGAACAGCCCCCCCAACAGGAGAAATTCTCTCTGTTTATACCAGCTAAGACTCATGTGCGCAACACAAGAAAACCAGCCTGTACACTTATCAAAATTTTACTGGAAGTGTCAAAACTTTAGAATAAAATTCCAAAATATGATAAATTGATTCTAAACACCTTGATTTTAAGAGTATCCGTGACATGATTTATTGCCTTGGTTCAAACAAGCCACAAAGTTGGCCTGAAAAACAATGCTGGAGGACTACAGGATGAACTCAACCAATATGGCACCTACACCACCAAGCTAAACATGTAGAGTTATCTACTTTCTTTGCTTGTCGCAGCCATGTGCTGGTTGTAGTGGTAGCAGCCGTGTAGAAGGCATTATCTTATGTCAAATAGATATTTTTTCTTCCAATATTTCCAAGTTCTCAAGCTTCACCTTCATTTTGGACTGTGTTACCCTTCTGCTATAAACCCAATCATGTCTATTGATCTAATGGACAATTGGGGAGAATCTACCATGAACTAGTATGATCCTCGAGTTAATAGAAAAAGTGGCAGCCCAGACCACAAATCCAATATGACAGCACCAACTCAGCACTATTCTGGTGGTTCTTCTGATAGTAGTAATAGCATTAGCCATTCCAATCTTTTTGTTTGTCTAACTGAAGGAATGGATCAATCAGATGGGTGAAATGGGGCCAGTAGTGGGGGATAGATGGGCCGTCCTATCAGTGAGAGTAAATCTTGCCAGAAAATGGCTGCCCTACTTTGCTGGCCATTCGTCGCTCCCATGACTGG
>CAICTM010000333.1:43142-76265 GCA_903772945.1 Seminavis robusta
ATGCTGCTAAAAACACGCTACAAAGCTTGGTGGCCCGCCACGGCGGAAGTGTTACTGTTGTAGCTGGTGTATCTAACCCTGAAACTTTCACTCCTATGGCCGGGGTAATTCCCACAAAAGCTAACATGTGGGACAAATACGCCTTGGCCGAGACCTTGAAGGAACGAAACTACGCTCGGTTGTTTCTGGTTTTGCCAGGGCACGCAGATCGGTTGCACGTGGGTATGAACGGTCTCCATGCCGCCAGGGAAGCTGGAATCAAGCAGGTTGTTGTGATTTCAGTGCTCACCGCTGATACTCGCACTGACGTTGACGGTCACTTTCGTCCCCTCAAAGACGACGTTAAAACACTTGGGCGTGTTTCGACTGTGGGGCGTGAAGACAATGACGCAGCTTCTTTGGATGAGTCTCCTCCTCCTCTTCCTCTTCTCGCACAAGCCCCAATGGTCCGACGCATCAGTTCAACAAGCGTCAGAAACAACGTCAGCTCTGATCATTCCTCTGCATCCGGTGGATCGCAGGATGTGTCAGATCCATCCAAGTGCCTCCGAATTCAGCGAAGGAACATTGTTGAGGGTTGGTTCCCCATGAAGGTGAAGATCGTTCAGTTCTCGCTTCCCAGCTTTGACCCCAAGTCCAGAGCTGGAAAGCCAGTCAACGCGACAAGTGATAATGGTATTTCCCTCCTGGAACAGGCTTTGATGGGTCCTTATCATTCAAAAGTGGCTACCGCCTCGGGAATTCCAACCACTCCTGTTGATGATAGCCACGTGGCTGGATCGTCGCAATTGCCTGATGATGGCACACTCTTGAACAAGGCCCCAACAGTCTGGCAGGAATATCTGGAGTCTCTGGTACCGCCAGGGGAGACGGTGGAAGTCCCCAAGGAAATATCTTTCACAGCATCTCCTACTCCGCTAGCTCCCGCTGCTGTGGCTCCAGTTCACCATTTAATGTTGCCAACATCGACCGGTTTTCCCCTCAAGCTGATCAACGTCCTGTACAGAACGATAGACTGGTGGGCCTCATCCAAGCACTTCAAGCACGACAACGTGCCTTGACTTATCACCCTGGCTGGATGTAATAAGTCTTCTTTATATTTTTCCGAGGGCATGTTTGATGGGATTCATCCAGGCCGACATCACTTGACGTTCAAGATTAGGATTGCATTATTTGTCCATATAATAAATAGTTGTCTCCATTATCAACCGTTCCATCTTCGAATAGACTTGTCATGTGTCGGCTGTCGCTGGATGTCTGCACACCATGGGCTGCTTCCTGTCACGTGATCAGGTGATTGTCAATTTATTGGACCATGGGAAATGATGATTTTGAGGTCTACTAGAGTGATCTCTTCAGCCGGCAAAACCATCACCTATGGTATTCCGCTTGTCGACGAATGCCCTGGAGGTCTGCTCTGTGATGGTAGCATCCATAAAGATGGACTGTTTGGTGGAGAAGAATGAGAGGAAGGTTGGATATCAAAAAAGAGTCACGGTGTCATGGTCTCGTCATGGTCTCGTCACGGTCGCAGTTTCCTTTTTCGGAAGCCATTCGAAGGTGTCTCGGGAGCTTCCGGTTTATGACGTCATTCTGCCATCAAAGTGGCGTTTGAGGGATCAGGAAAGCCAGTCTACCGGTAGCGGTACCGGTAGGATCGGATATCGGATCCTTCGGAGACACAGAGATTGCATGTCTCAATCTTCGAACAGACTTGCCTTCCATGCATCATGATCGGCTCTCGATAGCTCTATTGCTCTATCTAGTAGAGCTAACCACACCGACCCCACTGTGCATCGTCACAATTCCATACACCAGTCACCCCCATGACATCCTCAACGTGTGCTCCTTGCCTCGCCGGCAAGAATCTTCAGAAAAGCTTTCTCATTTAAGACGTGTCACACTAAAACCCAGATACGGCATGTCCGTCGTCGGGTTGGTCATAAATCGAAGTACCCCACTTATATAACATGGCTGGAATCAGCATTAGAAGCGCTTTCCAGTGGTGTGCTATTCGTTATATCTCGCCGTACAGGAAGAACACCCTAGAGCACTGAAACTAAATCTTTCCCACTGTAGCACTCGGTACAAACTCTACGTGAATTTAAAGCTAAGGATAAACTTTAATTCTCCAAAGTCATTCGTGCCCTCCGGACCATGACAGACGGTGCCGTCTGGAAAATAATGTGACACGTCTTATTTTCGTGGTGACTTCGGCTGCTTTTCTTCTCTGGAGTCACACGAACCAAATCAAAAGGTCAAAGGAAGAGGAGGAACGGAATCGCAGATTAGGATCCAATCGAGTCTTGAACACTGAAATTGTGAGAAACACGGCGATTGAGCAATATAATGTGGGAAAGCCCGTTGCGTGCTCTCTCATTCGAGCGGGCTTCAACCACAATTACCTCGTTGAAATGGGCAATAAGAAGAAGTATGTACTTCGAGTCTATCTCAACGACAAGTACTACATAAAAGACTCCAATGATTTCCGATTCGAACTGGATTTCATTGACTATTTGATCAAAGATCATGGGATTCCAACGGTACAGCCCATCAAAGCAAAGAACGGCGACTGGTTAAGTCAAATCCGGTTTGGAGAGCTACCCCAGGAAGGAGCAGCAATAAAAACAACCGCAGCAACCAACAACTTCATTCGGCACGCGGCACTTTTCGAATATGCTCCAGGAATTGAAGTGGCGAATAATAATATGGAGTTGACACCTGCCCACTTCAAGATCCTTGGAGAGTTGCAAGCTCGCATCCACCAAGCCGCCGATCAATTTACTAATCCTAACAATCATCATCGGTACCAACAGGATGTTTCGACATATCTTCTCGATGAACCGCTCAAAACACTGGAACGAGAACTATCCAGGTACAATATGCAGCAGCAGATGGACTTTTTTAAGCCAACTGCTCAAGCCATCCGCGACAAGGTGGCGAAACTACCAAAAGAGAAGCCATACTATGGTTTGAATCATGGCGACTTGCATCCTGGTAATATGTTTTGGGATGATGCCACGCAGACGTTTACTGTTATCGATTGGGATCATTCGGCCTATGGATGGCGTGTCTATGATTCCGCATCTATGGTCAGCCCGCACAAGTTGACATTCTTCTTGATGGGCTATGAATCTGTGCGTCCATTGTCGCCGGAGGAAAAGGAAGCGATACCTCTGTTTAGGTTGCTCAGAGACATTTGGGACTTTGGTGATATTCTCGCGTTTCAACCCTTGTGGGGAGATGATAATGCCAGTGATGAAAATAGGAAGGAAGAGCTCCGTGGCTACCTCGATCGGCTTCGTCGGGTTGCCACAGCTTTCGAAGAGCAGTACGGTGATGGCAAAGCGGCAGTAAATCAGGCGAACACGTTCTGAGAAGAACGTCTCACGGTATCATTCACAAATTGATCATCGCCTTTGCCACGGAGCCAAACCCGGTCCTTCTGCTTTGGCGGAGGTTGACAGGTCGCCTTTTTACTGCTACTATAGATTGATGAATACTGAGGTAGCCACCATTACTGCCGTGACACACTAGATTCGTTAGTAGTAGCTCGATGTGTCACGGCATGCACTTGGAGCTTCTTTGGACGGCATCCGCAGCCAGCCTCTCACATCAATGCAGCTGGGCTTCACTCTTCTAGTGATGGCAAGTTCGTTGTCATATTTGACCTGCACCACCGTGAAGTAAGCTCTCAATCACGCTCTTGCTTGGAAAGATGTCGTTCACAGTCACGTCCAAGGAGGGCACCATTTTCATCTGTTGCCCGTTGCCGTCGTCAAAAAATACAATCTCGTTCACATCGCCGTCCTTCAACATTGCTGGACAGCTTTGCTGGAGCTGGTCCACGCGATCGCAAATAAGACGAGTCATCCGCTCCAATTCAGACTGGTCAATTTCTCTGGTAGCAAAATCTTCCAAGCGCTCAAATTCGATTCTGTTGATATCTCGAAGCTTTTTGCGCCCGCGTCTTTGCCAGAATCTGACGTTGCCTCTGCATAGTTGGAGGCTAGCGCTGCTGATCATTTGAGAGAGCGTCTTCATACTTTGCTGTTTGTTGCCCAACTTTACTTCCGTCGGGGTTCCATTGCAATCGACTGCATCAACTTCACCGGAAATCAGCACCGTTGAGTCAATTTTTGTTTTAGAGCCTGAGCGAAAACGGGTCTGGTACCGTATGGTTAGCCTGTAACCCTAAAACGAGGACCAACCATTGATTGATTGATTGACACACCAAACAACAAAATCCGCAACAAGCCAACTCCATAGTTGGCGATTGCATGTCTCAATCTTCGAACAGACTTGCCTTCCATGCATCATGATCGGCTCTCGATAGCTCTATTGCCCTATCTAGTAGATGTAACCACACCGAGCCCACTGTGAATCGTCTCAATTCCATACAACAGTCACCCCCATGCCATCCTCAACGTGTGCTCCTTGCCTCGCCGGCAAGAATCTTCAGAAAAGCTTTCTCATTTTCGTGGTGACTTCGGCTGCTTTTCTTCTCTGGAGTCACACGAACCAAATCAAAAGGTCAAAGGAAGAGGAGGAACGGAATCGCAGATTAGGATCCAATCGAGTCTTGAACACTGAAATTGTGAGAAACACGGCGATTGAGCAATATAATGTGGGAAAGCCCGTTGCGTGCTCTCTCATTCGAGCGGGCTTCAACCACAATTACCTCGTTGAAATGGGCAATAAGAAGAAGTATGTACTTCGAGTCTATCTCAACGACAAGTACTACATCAAAGACTCCAATGATTTCCGATTCGAACTGGATTTCATTGACTATTTGATCAAAGATCATGGGATTCCAACGGTACAGCCCATCAAAGCAAAGAACGGCGACTGGTTAAGTCAAATCCGGTTTGGAGAGCTACCCCAGGAAGGAGCAGCAATAAAAACAACCGCAGCAACCAACAACTTCATTCGGCACGCGGCACTTTTCGAATATGCTCCAGGAATTGAAGTGGCGAATAATAATATGGAGTTGACACCTGCCCACTTCAAGATCCTTGGAGAGTTGCAAGCTCGCATCCACCAAGCCGCCGATCAATTTACTAATCCTAACAATCATCATCGGTACCAACAGGATGTTTCGACATATCTTCTCGATGAACCGCTCAAAACACTGGAACGAGAACTATCCAGGTACAATATGCAGCAGCAGATGGACTTTTTTAAGCCAACTGCTCAAGCCATCCGCGACAAGGTGGCGAAACTACCAAAAGAGAAGCCATACTATGGTTTGAATCATGGCGACTTGCATCCTGGTAATATGTTTTGGGATGATGCCACGCAGACGTTTACTGTTATCGATTGGGATCATTCGGCCTATGGATGGCGTGTCTATGATTCCGCATCTATGGTCAGCCCGAACAAGTTGACATTCTTCTTGATGGGCTATGAATCTGTGCGTCCATTGTCGCTGGAGGAAAAGGAAGCGATACCTCTGTTTAGGTTGCTCAGAGACATTTGGGACTTTGGTGATATTCTCGCGTTTCAACCCTTGTGGGGAGATGATAATGCCAGTGATAAAAATAGGAAGGAAGAGCTCCGTGGCTACCTCGATCGGCTTCGTCGGGTTGCCACAGCTTTCGAAGAGCAGTACGGTGATGGCAAAGCGGCAGTAAATCAGGCGAACACGTTCTGAGAAGAACGTCTCACGGTATCATTCACAAATTGATCATCGCCTTTGCCACGGAGCCAAACCCGGTCCTTCTGCTTTGGCGGAGGTTGGCTGGCAGGCCGCCTTTTTCTACTGGAGCTGAGGCAGTGTTTGGAGCCATTCTCTGGTTTGAGTGAGGTCTGCACCAATTCTAGCTAACCGGTCCAGCAACACGTTAGTGCTGCCCCCTGTTTTGATATTGAACATATTTTTGAAGCGCCCAAATAACCGTGTTTCCCAGTTTCTGACTCTTGATGGTAGACACACCTTCTGCTACTATAGATTGATGAATACTGAGGTGCGTAGCCACCATTACGGCCATGACACACTAGATTCTTAGGAGTGGTTCGATACCGTATGTCACGGCATGCACTTGAAGCTTCTTTGCGCGGCATCCGCAGCCAGCCTCTCACATCAATGCAGCTGGGCTTCAATCTTCTAGCTAGCTAGTGATGCCAAGTTCGTTGTCATCTTTGTCCTACACCACCGTGAAGTAAGCTCTCAATCACGCTCTTGTTTGGAAAGATGTCGTTGACAGTCACGTTCAAGGAGGGCACCATTTTCATCATCTGTTGCCCGTTGCCGTCGTCAAAAAATACAATCTCGTTCACATCGCCGTCCTTCAACATTGCTGGACAGCTTTGCTGGAGCTGGTCCACGCGATCGCAAATAAGACGAGTCATCCGCTCCAATTCAGACTGGTCGATTTCTCTGGTAGCAAAATCTTCCAAGCGCTCAAATTCGATTCTGTTGATATCTCGAAGCTTTTTGCGCCCGCGTCTTTGCCAGAATCTGACGTTGCCTCTGCATAGTTGGAGGCTAGCGCTGCTGATCATTTGAGAGAGGGTCTTCATACTTTGCTGTTTGTTGCCCAACTTTACTTCCGTCGGGGTTCCATTGCAATCGACTGCATCAACTTCACCGGAAATCAGCACCGTTGAGTTGCCGATCTTCATCAGCTGGAGGTTTTCTGCTTCACTATGGTCGTACGGCGGTTCAGGGGAAGTTCCAAGAAGGAAACGTTCGAATTGGTGGCCATGTGCAGACAAGTTATTCGTGTATGCCTTGTACCGGGAAACGAACAAAATTCCGGTGCTTGGTATTCTCATCACGATAAATTTCTCTCCATCATCTTGCAGCTCACCTGTAGCCAAGAGGAAGAGCGAATAACTCCCAAACATAAAGTTGACAGATTTCGGGTCGACACCTTTGTGATTGGTGGCCACATACAAAGAAGCAATTGAGTGTTGACCAAATGGGAACAAGTTCTCCACGAGGAAGGGTTCCAGAAAGGAAAGCTTTCTTGGAAGGGTTGCTCTCAATGCCTGGACGTCCAGGATGGTTTTGGGTTTTCTCGTGAAGTCAATCATTTGCCGAATATCTTCAGCAGTGACCGAGGAAAGGGGATTGTAAGATCCTGTTGGATTCCAGCCGTAGTAACCCAAGTCACTGAGAGGTTCCAACTTGTCTTGGATCCCAATCCTCGTCAAAGCTTCTTTCAATTCCTCGTTCGGCGGTGGAAGATCAGTGCTTCCATCGCTTGAAAATCTAATGTGCAAAGAAGAAGACCATTTTGCAAATGGTGGGTGCAGAATTGATGCCCGGTAGCCTTGTTGGAAAGATGTTGCCTTGTTTACTACCGAAACGGCAAAAAACCTTTTAAATCCAACCAGTCTCATGGTGATGAATCAACCTCACCTGAGATAAGACGATAGACGCAGTTAAGGTGTCATGTTGGATGGGTTGTGTCCTTGCGACCCCGCAATTTTTGCCGCCAATAAGGTGTCTCGGAAGTCGTTTCTCTCATTAGAGCGCAGGTTCAGGAGTTTGCTAGGAACAGCCCCCCCAACAGGGAGAAATTCTCTCTGTTTATACCAGCTAAGACTCATGTGCGCAACACAAGAAAACCAGCCTGTACACTTATCAAAATTTTACTGGAAGTGTCAAAACTTTAGAATAAAATTCCAAAATATGATAAATTGATTCTAAACACCTTGATTTTAAGAGTATCCGTGACATGATTTATTGCCTTGGTTCAAACAAGCCACAAAGTTGGCCTGAAAAACAATGCTGAGGACTACAGGATGAACTCAACCAATATGCACCTACACACCAAGCTAAAATTAAAGTTATCTACTTCTTTGCTTGTCGCAGCCATGTGCTGGTTGTAGTGGTAGCAGCCGTGTAGAAGGCTTATCTTATGTCAAGCTAGATGCTTCATTTTTCTTCCAAACTATTTCCAAGTTCTCAGCTTCACCTTCATTTTGGACTGTGTACCCTTCGCTATAACCCAATCATCTATTGATCTAAGACACATTGGAGAATCATACCATGAACTAGTAGATCCTCGAGTTAATAGAAAAAGTAGCCCAGACCACAAATCCAATATGAGCCAGCACCAACTCCAGCACCTATTCTGGTGTTCTTCTGATAGTAGTAATAGCATTAGCCATTCCAATCTTTTTTGTTTGTCTAACTGAAGGAATTGATCAATCAGATGGGTAAATGGGGCAGTAGTGGGGGATAGATGGGCCGTCCTATCAGTGAGAGTAAATTTGCCAGAAAATGGCTGCCCTACTTTGCTGGCCATTCGTGCTCATGACTGGAAATCACAAGCCACTACCACCACTGCGACGGCACGTCAATTTATGTATCCCTTCTCAGGGTATTGTAGGGGGTCTATTTGCTATTCTGGTAGGGTAGTGTTGGCCACAAGGAAGAGGAATCAAAACTTGGTTTTTTTTGTTCTGGAACATGTGCCAACAAACACAAAGAATTCTGAGCATTCAGGTGCTGTTTCCGGTGTGTTCCTGAGGTTCTCACCAAAATTCTCCGTTGGGCCATTCTCCCTGTTGGCTGTTCCTAGTTTGGTGCAAAAGTCTAAAAACCTGTGGACACACTACGGAAAGGTAATGTGGCTTGTTTCATGTATGTTTACTTGAGGCTATCTAGCTAGCTATCGGTAGCTAACCTAAGCCGAAGTTGCAAGACTTCAGTATGGAGTCTGCGACACTATCATTGCCGATTTTGGGGATCAGAGAGCTCAAATTGCGTTTGCAACTTTTCAAGCCACGGAAGAGATTAGCCACAGACGAGAGCATGCATGCCCCATATGGATGTTCAGCTGCTGCTTCTCAATCTTCGCCCAGCACCGGTACAGTACGGCAACTCTCCAGCAAGGAGCGATAGCAAACCTTCTAAGCCGCAGTTTGCTTCGGTACCTAGTACTGTATCTGCTACACTCACAGTGATTTTTGCGGGGATCATAGAGCCCAAATAGCGCTTGTGCTAGTGTTCACGCACTACAGTAGCGGGTCAGCCAGCTTCAGCGCAGAAGTGACTGTCCAAGCCATGGGCCACTGAATGGCACATCTGGCAGCATGCCGGTACCAGGAGCTCTAGCTGGTGGAGCTTTCAGGTACTAGTACGGTATTTGTTTTAAAATCTATCTTTGTCTTATGTATGCTGCAGTGATAGCTGACGTTGCCTTCTCGTCTCAGAGTGAGATCCTACAAAGCCCAGTTAGAAGACAATCGACGATGTACCCAGACTCTGTTTCGCCTACGGTACCGTACCTGGTATGATACCTCTCTGGAGAAGACCAATGACCGTAGTCTCATCTCAACTAACTTTAAATGCATGATGTTTACTACTACTAATTCCGTGTATCTGATGATCACTGACTCTCGTTTCCAATCAGCAAGTTTCCATTGCTTCATTTCAACATTGGCTGGCTGGTTTTACGCCACATCGGGAACGCCACAGCGCATATTGGCTGGCACCGCCACATCAATCTTTTTAGGATATGCCAAGTTCAAGTTCTTCATAATCTCCACAAACTCTTCCTTTGTCTTTCCTCCACCCAACCTTGGGTTGGTTTTCTTTTCATCTCCCATTTTGGAAGATGTGCGGCCCTTGTAATCATGAGCTGGGTACACAATGGTTTCATCGGGCAAGGTAAACAGTTGGGCGTGGACCGAGTGAAAGAGCTTCTCAGCAGATCCACCCTGAAAGTCGGTACGGCCACACCCTTGAATCAAGAGGGCATCACCCGTCAAGACAAAGGATTCATCGTCGGCAACATAGGACAGGCATCCTTCTGTATGACCAGGGGTGGCTCTCACTGTCACACTGCGAGATCCAAAGACAATCTTGTCTCCATGTCGCACTGGAATGTCGGCCTTGGCACGTGATGCCTCAGCAATGACAGATTGCAAGCCCGGCAGTTTGGATTTGAGCAGTCCTGTTCCTGTAATGTGGTCAGCATGGGCATGAGTGTTGACACCATAGACCAAGTGGAGTCCCAATGCTTCCATTTCTTTCAAGTCCCGGTCGACTTGAATGTCAACAGGATCGACAATAATGGCATCCTTAGTGGCGGGGTCCCACAGCAGGTATGTGTAGGTGGAAGAATCGTCGTCAAACAACTGCTTGAATCCCATGGCATCTCCTGCCTTGACAATGGATCCTTTTCCAGGTGTGGTGGTAGAAGTGCACATTTTCGTTGTTTGGATTGATTGAAAGGGGGGAGAATATTCTGGTGGTTTGTGTTGTGAGTGTTGTGAGCGGAGAACTATATTTTCAGTTGCTGAATTTGTGAGAATACCGGTACGACTGTATTGAATCTGACACTTCCTGGTTGTCTGGGTGTGGCTCTTTTTCTGTTTTTCCGACCGAGCTAGTAGTTATCCCGGGCTCTTGCAACGATAGAAGAAGACTCGACTCTCATCATCTTGCGGGTGTTCGGGACAACTTAGTTGGGTGATCTTTGTTGTCCACGGGGTTTCTTTCTCGCGGCAATTGGAAACAGGCCGAGGCGGAAGAATGTCAAATAATATCCCGCGACCCCCCATTTATTCTCAGAAGAAGAGGTAAATCCATTGGAACCAACCGTGGCCACCAAATAATCTTTCAGTTCCGACACAGAAAAGAGAGTGACCATGGCGAAAGCCCAAAAGAGGCAAAAGAAGAATGACACCAAGGAGTCCAAGTCTCTTCCAAAGTACGGTTCGAAAGAGTATTGGGAACAGCGGTATGAAAAGGTGCTGCCAGATTCCGAAAAAGATCCCAAAGAGGTTGCCAACGACGAGGAAGAGCCCGATGCCTTTCACAACTGGTACTTTACGTATCATGATTTGCGACCCATCATATTGCCGTTGATCATGGGAGGAAAAGAAGCAGCACAGTCGTTGTTGGAAGACAAGAATGATGATTCAGCAAGGGACGAAAAAGATGATGATGAGGATCCAGACAATTCGGACTCGCCCAAAGATGACGATGATGGTGAAGAGAATGAAGAAGAAGGCCAAGAAGACGGCGACGATAATAATAAAGAAGAAGCAGAGAACAACGATGGTTGGGAAGAAGCAAGCGACTCTGATGATAACGACGAAACCACTGAAGAATCCAAACTGGAAACGGGACTTGCCATTGTTGGGGAACCCATTTCTGTGCTGGAAGTGGGCTGTGGCGATGCGCCCTTGGTTGTTGGTTTGGCCGACGATTTGAGCCGAGTGAATGATGACGACAACCAAACGACATTGTTGGTTCATCGCATTGTCGGCACTGATTATAGTTCCAATGTCATTAGCGCTTTGAAACGAATGCACCAAAAGAAACGCAAAGCGAATGGCGAAAAGACAGACAAACAGCAACAACGACAACTTGCCATGGAATTTCAGGAGGCAGATGCTCGCAAGCTGCCGTTTCCCGACAAGTCCTTCCATTTGATCTTGGAAAAGGGAACTATGGACGCCATGATTTCGGATCCTGACGTGGGAGTTTCCAATTGCATCCAGATTGTCAGCGATTGTGCGAGAACGTTGGCTATTGGGGGTAAGTAGTGCATCCCTGATCCAACTTTCTCTTGTCTTTCCTGGTATATATGAATGCCCATCCTAATGTTTGTTGTCGCTCTCCTACTTTTTGCAGGCTGTTTCTTTTTGGTCTCTCATATCAACGCCCAAACAGAAAAAGGCGAAGAGTGGTTGAATGACGTTGTCGTGACAGGTCTTCGAAAGGGAGGGGGTGACGACGCCAGCTGGTCCATTGAAGTTCATGGAAATGCTGCACCAGTGCTGGACGAAGAAAAGGACGACAACAATGAGGATTCGGCAGGGCCAGCCGTTTACTTGATTTTCAAGTCTTCATCAACAATAACGAAAGACAAAGAGAAGGAAGGCTCTGACGAAACTCCAACAATTCCTCTTCAATTCTTTTCCTATTGAGCGAAACACCGCAACAAACAACTTGCACTCCAAGAAGAGCTGATACTCTTCGTTTCTCAACGCCTGTGATGCCTACCTGGCGAGTCTGTAGCCATGGACGACGGAAGAGCGCTCGTGAACGGAATGCAGATACTCTTTGCTGCGGCGTTAACATGGTGATGTCCTTCTGCTAGAAAACGGCTTGCCCAAAAGTTGGGCTGTCGGCAGTCTCCAATGGAAGATACGTGACAACAAACTTCCTATCTAAGGGGCAATGAAGTTGTGATTAGTTGTCATGAATCAATACTTACTTGAAACATTACCAGCTGCGGCGCTTGCCTTGTAATTGTTCAGAGTTGGGTTTATGAGGGTTTCTTCAAAAGAGTACACTGACAAAACTTGATGTTACATACATGTAATGGATGGGTCCAATAGAATGATCCATTCGAGACCGAGCAGAAAGGAGAGAGCCCCACATCAAACGCATACTAGCTAGTAGACGCACAGATGACGCGAAGACAAAAAATGTGCCGATTGAAGATCTTATGGCCGGTGCACGTGCAACGAGGAGGCGTGCGGGAGCAAATATTTGGCTCGTTTCTGTTGTCGCGGCTGTACCTGGTACATGTACCTGCACTCAACCAAGGACAGCCTGGGGTGTTTCTACCATGGTACCGGTTAGAGTGCAATAGAAGCAACGCAGGAAGCAAAGAAAGACCACCCTTTTAAAATAGCTAGATCCTTCAAGGTCCCTAAACGAGCGGCACAGTGCCGTGCTTCGCATAGCTAGTGGAGGAGAAGAGCCAAGTATGCGAAGAGCCGACGAAATGTGGATGTGAGACCAGATTTGGCTTCCCTGACAGCTTATTCTAGAACATCAGAAAATTGCGTTTCCTAGCTACCGGTACCGCATTGGATGCGGCCATGACACTACAGTGTATGCTGCCCCAATACGTGATGCCCTTTTGAATCTTCCAACCTGAATAATTGGCTGCTGGCTAGCTGTCCTCGATGCTGACTGGTGGCATCACCTGAGGTAAAAGAACTCGCTTCTTGGACCTTCAGAACTGGCAGTGCCAACCACAACATCACAAGTGTGGGCTTCTTGGCAACAGTTCGTTCGATCATCATGCGCGCTTGTTCTGATCGAATGAATTGGCTTGTCAATCTTCTGACATCAACTATGCAGACGTACCTCTGGACCATTGGCATTCTCAAAATCCATGAAGAAAAATGCCTGATGGCCGCACTCGTACCCCCAGTCAACGTCCGCAGGGCTTCACCCACCGTTGCATGCAAGAAGCCAGGGCAAAATAGAAATCTCTGTTGTGGTGCGTATTTTGTTGACCGGGACCAACAGCCAAGCCAATAACAGCAACTGGCAAGCAGCCTACCGGGACCTGTTGCGTGCGCACCAAACGGAGCGTATGTATGCAGCGAACTGTCGGACCCATGAACCAACTTTACATCCGTCTTTGCCACCGTCAAGCACCAGCAATCTGGCTACTCTAGTACATGATGTAGTCGCAAATTTTCGACAAGTCCCGTTTCAGCGAAGTTCAATGACGTATGAAAACTAATGACCGTTCAAAGAACACCACGTCCTCATAAATGACCTTTATCGAGATCCTGTGTACAGTATGGGCATAGAGTCATTCCCCTTTCTCTCATTGCGTCACAAAACTTCAACGGTGATAAACCCTGAGTTCTTGCTGTCAACTCGAGGTCAACGGTCTTGACACTTGACAGCATGAGGATGTCAAGAAACTGCTTCTGAAGCAGGCAGAAATTGCACTCAGAACGTTTGGCCATACGGCGCAGCCAATCAATGGATGTTCTTGACAATAGCATTCGATAGCATTCGGTGTCATCTCAACACAACAATTGCAAAGCGCAACGGCCCTCAGTGAGGTTTTGACACGAGCAATCTGTGCTTGGTGGGACCGTGCTTGGAGCGAGCACCAGCCATTTTGAAACCTGTTTGTTTCGAAGCAAGAAGCAAAACGCCACCAAATTGAGTCGGGACATTCTCACAATTCCTGATTCTCACTATCTGGAGAAAGAACAAATCAACAAATACTTCCCTCTATCTTAGTGACTCTTCGCCTATCACCATGACCTCTGTTGTTTCCCAACGCGTTCTGGCTTGTGCCATGCTCCTGTGTCTACATGCAGCACTCCCAGCCCATGCTTTTCTCGATACTGTCAGAGCAGAACCCTCCAGAAAGGGTTCTTCCTCACAGTTGTCAATGGCATGGACGCTGCCCACGTCCATGAAGCCTTCGTTCCAGCCCACTTGGTATCAAGATTGCGGAAACCCCACCGTGAGGCAAGTCGTATACGAAGACGATTACTTGTTTGGAGATGAAGATTCATACGAATTTGCGTTCCGCAACTATGGCAGTGACTGGTCCTCTGATTTGGAGGGACCTGGCGCTGACACCGAGCTACAGCCAGACCACCTCCCACGAGGAGCTCGCATCAGCCGCGCCGCTCGACGTGCCTTGAGCGGTATCCGCAATACTTTGCGACCCTAATAAGAGGAGGCCAGCCAAGCCATGCTTTTCCGTTCTTTCGGCACCACACGGCACAACCAAGATTCACTCTGCTATTCATGCACTCTTCATGCTACTGTTGCTACGCTACTTTCACATCACTTGAAACCACCACTACTGCTACGAACCCTTGCTGCGGCTCAAGAATGTATCACCATCATCATCTTTTATACACTACACTGTATCTGGCATGTACAAGACCATATCAACGCCATTCTTAGAGGCACTGCCAGTTACATTGCTACCCACCATCATAACGACACACAGGCCCACACCATCATGCTATTAGCTATTTTTAATTAACGGATAGATAGACTTTTATCATTTTACAAAAGCTGCATCGTTTCAGATCGCTCGGGATGGTTTTTACTAGTAATACCAGTACCTGTGTCATTGTGAAGCAAAGATGGATCTTGTTTGAAGCCACTTATTTATGTCTCGGTGGATCCCACAGAGTCACGCCTTTTGGCCCCGGTGTTGGTCCTCAGTTTGTCGCCTCGGTTCCCATGGAACCTAGTCCTGAATGTCACCTATTCTTTTGCCTCTAGAAGCCTGGCCCCTCGTTGGCTTCCATACACGTAGATAACTTCCCCATTCCCCACTCTAAAACCCCCTGGCATCCTGTTTGCGTTGCTGTTCCTTATTAGGGTTGTCGAGCTCGGTCTTTAAAAAATTGAGTCCACGGATTTGTGGCTGTTGACAAGCTAGATGGCTTATTGATTCCACGATGGGCTGGGATCTTGACTTGGAAGACCCCCAATTGGCGCACTTCTCATTATTTCTCGCGGGGAGAACGCAAAGCACGAACGGAACACCCTGCGAGCTGGCTATGTGTTGCATGTGGATTGCTCAGATTTGAGGTTCAAAAGATTTGAACGCAGTCCCATTGACTCGATCGTTGCCGATTGTCGGCTTTTGTTGCCTTGGTCTCTTGTAGGTTGTACATACATGTTGGCTGAAGTGTTCGGAGTGCTAGTAGTACTACAGAGACCTACTCAGGCGAACAAGAAATCTCCAACCAATGAAACATGTGATCATTCATTTGCCAGGTTCACAAACTGGAACTGAGGAAGCACTTCCTTACTTTCAAAAAGGAACTTTTCAAGTTTACCCCTCGTGCGCTCTACAAGCGTATCGTAGCTGTTAACAACGATGGAAGAACAAGATAATGGTAGCAATAGTGGCACTCTGGACGATTCTGCCATTCTGTGGAGTGACGATCCTGAGAAAGATTACCTTGAATACATGCTTAAACTAGAACGAGAGCAAAGAGCGAGCCGTGGTAAATCTGCTGAAGATAGCTTGGTGGGAGACGACACCATTGCCGAAATTCTTCGTGCAGGACCCAGTGGTGTCACGGTTCCGTCCATTGATGACGACAACAATGATCTTACTACCATGGAGGGTTTTTCGTTAACTACACCCAACCAACAAACAGCGCAGGATCAGTCTCCCCCGCGAAGACCACCATCCTCCTGGGAACGATTAGGTGGCAACACTCAACAACAACAACAACAACAACAACAGCCCGTTAAAGACTACTCGCTGATAGCAACTGGCTTTCCGAGCGACGAATCTAGCGATGCCAAGGCAAGCAAAACCATGAAAGAAGCACCGGGGAAATACAGTAATCAACACCCCAGCGTTATCTATGTTGCCGACAGAAGCCCACCTACTCCTCAGACTTTGTTCTCTAAAAATTCTTGGCAAGAAAGCAGTTTGGAAAGCAGCGACAAGGCTCCAGACGGGATGGTGGAACTAAGACGAAAGCTACCATACGTGGTCACACTCCTATCTTGCATCGTGATTGGTTCGCTGGTAGTCGCGATATGTCTGTCTCATTTTCTGACCAAGGCTGGAGCTCCGGACCATTCTGCAATCAACAGCAGAGTAGATCGAACTGGAGTCTTTGGTGTTGGTAATGACAAAGATGATAGGCTTGACGCCACGGCCATGCCAACGTTCTCTCCATATCCTTCCTATGAACAGACCTCAAAGCCAACCCAAGTTTCAACGTCTGCGCCTTCGCTTTCACCGACTGCTACAGTCTTGTGTGGTTGCCCATATTGTACCAGTGATGTCTTGTCAGCAGAAGTAGCGTTTGCCTTTACGTGTCACGATCGGCTTCAATTGCTGATGGAAGAGTTCATGCTCACGGAATCAGCCGCCTGTAACAAAGTGACAAGCGAGGAGTATCCAACTCTTTGCTCACCGGAACTCTGTGATCCGGCTCAATGTCAGTTGATGATGGAAGAAGATTTTGACACTAGTCAACCTCAACAAAGTACCGGTACCCCCTCAACGCAGTCTCCTACCCTTCCGGTGACTCCAGAACCGTCCACTCTTTCACCGACAACTCTGCCTCCAAGCCTCCGGCCCACTTTGCCTCCAACAACATTGCCTCCAAGTCTTCGGCCCACGACTGGTAGCCCCACTAACAGCCCCTCTTTGCGACCTTCAACCTTGTCCTTGACGTTTCAAGGAAACAGTGAGAATCGGCTGCAGCCTTTGGGCCGTTGTGAAGGAGACTGTGATAGCGACGACGACTGTGGAGAGGGCCTCATTTGCTATCAACGAGGCAAGAGGGACCCGGTTCCAGGATGTCTGCGTGGTGAACGTGAAAAGAGTGCCACGGATTTTTGTGTTCCTGAGGATGCCACCTTGGCTCCCACCACGGCAAAGCCAAGTCGTAGGCCAACACTGCCGCCCACACAGAGACCTACAACCAAGTGGCCGACGATAACACCGGTACCGCAAACGAATGCACCTACGAGTTGGAGGGTACTTGGGAATCCTCCTCCTACGTCTGATGGCAGGGAAGTAGTCAACTGGATGCCAACTTTGATTCCTACAGTAGTAGAAGAAAACGATGGTATTTTCTCCGTTCCTAGCCTTGCGTGTGGAATCCTTGGCCTTTTCTGTGGTTGACAAAATACATGAGGACAGCATCTGTGTTTGTGGTGGCAACGAAGGCAGTCAAGCGAGTGCTATGGGGAACTTTGCATCATCGATTGGCAAACCGGTACCGGTACGATCATCCCATGAAAAGAAAGAGTGACGCAGTTGAGGAAATATATATATACCGTACCGTAGCTATGAGCTCCCACCGAGACTTTGCCTCTATTGGTGTCGTGCCGCTACTCCATGTACAGTTTACAATGTGACCAAAGGTTACGTGTAAGAGTTTGCTTGCCAGGCCAAAGTCAGAAAGACTATATTTCAAATCTGCAAGCTTAAATTAAAGATTACAACTTCAACAGTGTCTGAAGCAGTCCTGAATAAATCGTCATCCTCTGTATTTTTTAAAACAAGAATTCATGCCATGACGCTCTGCTTTTGCCACGGTTGCTTGCCGATCAAAGCAGCATTGGTCTGACATCTGCTACAATATGCATAGAGCTAGCTAGACTGGCTAGTTAGAGTAGCGCTTCCAAGCTGGTACATGTACTGGTACTAGCTAGCCAAGAGTACCAGGTACAGTGTACTCGCTGATGGCCCAACCATTGGACTGGTCCGATAATCAAGGGCTGCCAACAACAAGTTAAGTGTCTACCATCTACCAGCTGCCTGGCAAGTTATGGGCAGGTACAACTGGAGATACCTAGCTAGTAGGTGGAACGAAGCCAACCTATAATGGAAACATTTCGGTCTTCATATCCTTCCTCAATACTAGCTAGCAAACACAAGATGCCAAGATACAAAACTGGCTAGGATTATACAAATAAGTATTTGAGGAGGTGAATTGTTTGTGTCCTACATTTGATGCTGCTTTTGTAAGTGTGCGTATTGTTGTCAACTACCATACATATCGAGGCTTCCATATTAGCACTACCGGCACCGCTGGTTAATGCTCTTCTGGCTATTGCTCTTCTTCTGTCACTTCACTCATGGCTCGTCGTCGAATAGTCATGTAATCTTCAAAGGAAGGAGGTCCAGTGACAGATTTACGCAGGTTGTCTGTCATGGAGACAAAAGCCGATCGGCGGCGCTTGTCGTTGGTGGATTGGGTATAAACAAAGACGTTCTTTTGATCTTCATTTCCAAACGACAGATTCACTTGGGAGCGCTTGAATGCCGCATCTGGTGTAAAGGAAGCGACGGCGCTGACCAAAAGCAGAAATGTAAATAGAAATCGTTGCATCTGATGAAAGAAAATGAAGGGAGAGCGATGAAAACAGATGAGAGTCGGATACTTGCAGTGCGGCGATAGAGGAGTGGAAATCGCGCCCACTGGCGGACTTCTGCATCCACAACTGTCTGCCAGATCCATCCCATCAATAAGGTCTCCCGTCGGTCCCAGTCCTCGTCTTCATTGACTTACATTGGATGTATACGATTGAATGGCGATAAACTTGAGCAGAGAAAGGATTCTATTTGGGACACAATCGAATTTTTGTGTCTTTCCTTTGGACAAACAAGAAAGCAGACCCGGGCAACGAGACAAGATTCAGTAACTCGTGATTCACCAGCAGGAGGTAGTTTCGGCTTTAGAAGATGCACGCAGAAGCGGCCAAAATTGGATACTATTTCTCGACAGCTTGATGTGAGTGACACAATGAGAGCCATTCATTTCGCTTTGACGATTGCTCGCGCTCCAAAATCCTTGCCACGTCCGAAGGGCAATAAAGATTCGAGGCCCCGGTCAGAGAGATTCATTCCATTGAATTCTGTCCAACTTGATGTTCTGAAGATATTTCAAGGACAGCTGGCGAAGACAGCTCGTAGATGGTCCACATGTAGTCTAAAAAGGACAAGGAGGCCATCGGCGGCGCGGTACGTGGTAGCCAAGGAGCTACGATGACGGAACATTTTCTTCCGGCATATCCACGCGGCGGGGATAGTGCTAGGGGCTATGGGCAATACCTTCAGAATGTTTCTGCTTCTCAGTCGTTGTGCTTTCGATGTTTGACTCGACTGAACGGAGAAGTGGTGGCATGACATTGTCACAAAGATGTTCAAGGCACGGACCTCCAAGCTATGGATAGGCAACCTGTCCGAGCGTTGTGCAAGCCAGAAACATCCGAGGGTGACATACAGTAAGAGCACCAGAATGTAGTGGAGATGCTACTTTGCATCCTGCTAACCGAAGTAGGGACAATAAAAGTGGAGATTATAATGTAGTTTTTAGTCTAAACACACTGTCAGAAACGGTAATAACGCGGAACTATAGCTGCTATCTTCCTTGCTGCTTCGATTGCTAGGTTGATTGGATCGGTGTCGTGTCTGCCTCTTCAGATGGAACCCTTGGCCTGGAACTTGTAGCTGGGGTCTCTCATGATTGATCCATCTGAACCCTTGACAACGAGACGATCTTGGCTTCGATCCAGTTCAAGGACACCGCCAATGTAAGCGTCGACATCAAAAGACAGAATGCCATCCTCAAGCCTCCTCCTGCTGCTGCCGGAGGTCTCACCAAACATGACAAGATTGGTGTCGCCCACCTTACCGGTCAATAGAAAGTGATCACCATCCTCGCCGACGTAGATCTCGACTTGGTCAAAGGATCCTTTTACTGCTCCCCGTTTGAGAGAAACATCACCGGAAGCTGAGCAGCTGGTACGGCCTCCCTCGGACCATACCACAACAATCTCGTCTCCGTCATCATTCTTCATGTCAATAATCCCATCGTTGTCACATCCATAGTGGTAGATGTAAGTGTCAGAATCCCAGGTAATAAAATGAGGAAGACGGCGCACCACGTTGGGATCATCTTGTTGCGCTTCACCACTGTTTTCAGCCCCCAAGCGAGCCTCAGCGCTCGGAGCGAAGAGGCAGACAAGTGCCACGATGATAGAAGCAACGGAATTCATTGAGATTTTCATGTTAGCTGACAAAAGAAAAGGAATTTGAATCTGTTGTTGGGTTTCTTGTGGTCTGGCTGGCTAGCTATTAATAGAGATGGAAATTGTGAGCTTTCAAAAACGAGAGAGCAACGAAATGCTGTTGGTGCGGCCAGTCTGGGATACTGGCGATCTTTCGGCTGGGAACTGTGACTCCATTTTTGGAAAGGGCCTCGAACAAGACGCATTCTAAGTAAACATCCACACAGTCCACTCACGGTTAAGGGCTGCTCTTAAGTCTCATATCTCCCAAGGCCAAATGGGCACCGGTACACCACACGAAGATACTACTGTGGTACCGGTATCGATATGGATCTTTGAGGCTTTCTTTTGCCACGGTACCAACAGGCGTTGAGGCAAGGGAAACCTTGTTGCTCCTGTTATTGTGTATGATCAGTCAATCTTGACACCTCTCCTTTACCTTGCAAGTTGGGGATTGAATAGACCGAAGTGGACAAGTAGACCCTCAGCCAGCACATAGTAATAGCAGAAGAGCCGACACGTTGGCCTCGATGGATTCGGGAGAGCTTTTTGAATGTTTTGGCGCAACAAGGCAGGTGTGGATGTCATTCTCCATCTATCAAGATCAATTGAAACAAGACAGTTAATTAATTGGGCAGAAAAGCAAGAACTACCTGGTAGCTTCTAACAAAGTAGATCGTGGCGAATCTAGCCCTACGGTACCGGCATGTCTTTAGCCAACGGTCATCAAGCAGCAAGATGATATCTGAAGAATGAAACAAGTACATGTAGAGGGTTACGCATCCCGAGGGAACGGAGTGGCTGGAGTTCCTTTGCTGGCGAACCAATCACATTTTTCTCCCGCCAGGCAGTGTCTTCGACCGGCGGCTCCATGGCTGCGAAAACCAGAGAGGTCATCAGTAGTTGCAGCAAAATGCAAAACGTTGTCCTTCTACTAAGATACGAGACAGTCGGCTGGCCTCTCCGCGCAGCATTCTGGCTCACAATACGGTAGCGTTCACCAACCAACCAAAAATCCAGAATGATTCAATCACAATGGAAGCCTTTTTGGATCTTTGCCGCTTCACTGTTTTATTGTTGGACGTCATTGGGACAGCAAAGCTGTCCGTTTAGTTTTTGTGAAAAAGCTGAATTTGACGGCTTTGTTTTCAATTGCCTCTTTTGAAAAGTGAAAAAGTACGATCCACAAACAGTACCGATATTGCCTCGGCAACCATTGGAAGGCCAAACACCACCAACAACAGCACCACCACCCGAACAAGGCACCATCTATCTTTCTCCTCTCTCTCTATCTCTACTACACCATACTTCATCAGTAGCTACTACTAGCTAGTTAACTAGTAGATCCTCCCATGCTGCAACTCCAATCCATATCTGAGATGTTGGAAGAGGGAGGCGTTCGGCTTGTCGTTGCCTTTGTGTGTTCCTTTTTGATCCTTTGCTTGTCCCCGTGGTTGTTGCGGCCGAAAAGAGACGCGGAGGAAGAGCGCCACAAGCACTACACTGCTAGGCAGAGTATGAGCGAAGACGACAACGATGATGACGATGATGACAACCACAACGATTGGACATCTTCGGCGGCGGATCAATTGGTGGAAGATCTCCTCTCTCGTGTGGGTGCTAGTACAGTGACCGCTACCACAGATGGTTTACTGGAGGATGCTGCTTCGGTGTTTGGTATTAGTCGATCATCAACAACAGCATCACATGCACATGTAGTAACCCCACTACTACTACCACTGAGACGATCCATCAGTCTCCCCCGGAAATTAGACACTTCCTTCTTGTCGCTTCCCCCCGCCAGCCGCGACACGTTGGCTCGTCCTTCGCGACTCCAACTCCGGACTCGATCCGTCGATGCCTTGACGCGATTTCCGCACAGTGAACAACTCGCCGTCTTGGATACGGCCAATCGTCGACGATCTCGACTCGTCATGGATCTACTCTATGCCGCGTCCAATAACAACAACAATCATGGATGGCAACAACCACGACGGGCTCCTCCTCCCGTGCCACCGCAACCACGATGGCGTGCCGCACGACACTTGGCGGCTCCTCGTCATCCTCATTTGGCGAGACCGCATCACCGTCGTCGAGTAGTACCCGATCGTTGGGCACCACCCCCGGATCACGTGCGACTGCAATTACTCATGGCGCGAGAACAAGCTTTTTTGGCATCGTCCGCATTGCAGCAACAACAACAACAAGCATCCGTGGACGGAGAATCATCCCTAGTAGTGGATACGACATTGCAACGCAATCTCAAACCCATTCAAGGAAATGATCCCGATTGTACCAGTTTTACACAAATTGTCTCTTCCGATGAAGGAGCCCAATTATTGGCGACGGCATTGGAACACAATACAGTCTTGCAGACACTTCATTTGCATCCGTCCGGATGGAAAGATTTGGGTATGATTAAGAAAATTGCCAAAATCATTCGTCAGCATGTTGCGCTAGAGGAAATTCATCTCTATCAAAACAACAACAATGAACGCCAACAACACAATTTTGTCTCGCAATTGGCATGGGATATACTCATTCAAGCCATGCATCGGAATCCACACATTCAACAGTGGGGACTCCATTTTGCCGCGTCGTCACTGGAACAAGAAACCATTACCGATACCCTCTGTCACTGCATTGCCACGTGCACCCATCTAAAGACGTTGCACATTATTGACGAACAGTATCGGGGATCCATGGTGCTCACAACCGGCAACAACAACAAGACAAACAACAATACTAATGCGTCGCCCCATTGCAAATTGGCGCGTGCCATTGCCCAAGCTACAGCACTTCAAACATTGCACCTCCAAAAAGTGGATCACTCGTACATGGAGTATCTCTTTCGAGAATGCGCTCGTTCTACATCATGTCTGCAAGCACTTCACATTGAATCGACCAGTCATGCCGGCACGGCAGGGCTCGAAACATTTCTTACACAGCCAAGCTGTCAATTGAAAACGCTCCAATTGAAACACGTGCAGACATTTCAACGGGTGCACATGGATCAGCTCGTGGGCGGATTGACAAACAATAAGACGGTCAAACATATTGCCTTTATGGATTGTGGATTCCACCCCGAAGTCGTACGGCCACTTCAAGATTTAGTCCGCAAACGATTGGATTTGGAATCCTTTCAATTAACACGGTGTCAAGCCGATCCGACCATGGCTGTATTGACCTGTTTTCAAAATAATCATTCCCAGGTGGCGTCCATTACCATGGGATATTCGTTGGGGATTGAGGATCGATTGGGAGGAGATGCCATTCGCAGCGTGTTGCGGTACAATTCCACCTTGCAATCCTTGAATTTGACGGGAAGTCATCGACTCGGGCAAGTGGGCCTGCGGCATTTGGCACGTGGATTGGGTAAGAACTCGACACTTGCGAAACTGGATTTGTCGCATTGCAGTGTGCCACTGCCATCCTTGGCGCTCATGATTCAGCACGTTACCGGGAATCCCACTTCCGCACTGTCGAGCATCAACCTGAGTCACAATTCGCTCAGTCAAGGAGGAGTGCGGTTGTTGGTGGACGATTGGTTGTTGCATCCCAATAGTCAGTTGCGAGAACTCATTCTCAATCGGTGTGACATGGTCCCGGAAGCGACATTGATGCTGATTCGGGCCATTTCCAACAACACGACACCGTTGGAAGTCCTCGAAATGATGGAATGCGGACGATTGACGGTCAATGCACTGCAAGAGATTGCCGAATCCTTGTTTCGAATGGGGAATCTGCGCGTATTAAAGGCGTCGTGCTTCAAATCGGCCGTGCATACGATTCGTCCCGTGCCAGCACACGCCGCAGCTCCGCCTGCTGCTGGCAATAATAACGACAACGACTTGCTCATTGCTATGAATGACGACAGCGACGATGAAGACGACAGTGACTTGGAAGATGATCCCATCGTCGTTGCTGCTGTGGTGGAAGCAGTGGCCAATCGAAATGCCAATGCTCACCTTCACAATATTCAGCAGCAGCCGGAACCAGCCATGACGGGTTCCATGAGGCTGCTACGGGAAACATTCTTGGCAGGATTGATCCACAATCAACGACTGGAGCACATTTCTCTGGTGAATGTACTGGAATGCGTCATGAAGCCAAAGGATGCCGCCCGGGTCCGCGCTTGGATGGATTTTTGTGGCAAGCGGAATTGTTTGCAGCCTCTATTGCAACAGTCCGAAATCCCACTTCTGGAGATCCTGTTAGATATCGTGAGGGAATGTCGGGATCCACGAACTCGCAACCTGAATGCAACGGGGCTCTCCCTCACGTACCATTGCCTGTGCAATAGACCGGATGCTTTGGATAGGGTTCAGCGCATGTTGACTGAAGCCGAGCGGTTGGACGAAATGAAAGTATCTTCTGACGGTGGTGTGCCTCTGCAAGGTTGAGTTGTTATCCAACACATCTTGGGTGCTACAATTAATTGTTTGTTATTCTTATACGGTACGAGGTACATTGTAGACTACATGTGACTCTTGTCCGAAGAATAGCTCGATCGCTTGATTGCATCATCGAAGCAATACCGGTAGCCAGATAGGATCGTGAGAGATCCAAGGGGGGATTGCTGGAGGTTCGACAGCTTTCTCCCCTGAGGAAACCTGGCTCTCTTGTCCAGTTCATTCAAAGCTGTGCACCGGACAGTCGAGCCAGCCACAGTTGGTGTGATTTGAATCATTCTGGTGGATTGGATGAGTTCTTGTAATTGCTTGGCAGCTTGTTCATGAATTCCCTTGAAAACATGTTGGAGGAGTGGGAAAGGGAAGTGGAGGTCCGAATTTGGTGCTCTGAGCCATGAAACCGGCATACCCGAATGATTCAATCAAGTCTATTAATTTTGATGAAGAATGCAATCAAACAAGCTTCACTACCCCCGTCACAAGACTTCTGACGGGAAGATGGTAGCATGACACCGTTGCGATGATTGGATCGGTATCACAATATGCAGAGAGACACATGTATCAGCAAATGATGGAGGTGGTACGTGCCGATTACCCGAGCTCCAACACCGAAGTGAATTGTGGACTCAGCACCAAAGTGTGATAACAGCAGAGTCTTTGTAGGAAGAGAGCGGCCAGAGAAAAGAGGCGCAAGGCAACAATTGAAGTGTGATCCTCCATTGTTTGACAGAATAATACAAGAAACAAAACTAAAGAGTTGTTGGTTGGGCAGTCATTTTCGATGGTGTCATGATGTAGTGGTTGTGCAGTGTATGGCGGATGTTCCCATTTGGTGGGTTTGTGGTAACTGAAATGTTGCGGGGTTTTGTCAATGTAACCCTGCATTGAGAAGCCATAAGTGTAGTTCCATTTCATTTGCATTCTGCTGTACAGGGCTCCTGTACCGGTACAGTCAGTTGTGATGGTGTATATTTGCGTAAGGATGTGTGCAAGATGCTTGGTATGTTCTTCTCCAAAGTATTTGACACCACAAACATCATCGACAGTGAGGACGAAGGCAATGGGGAGAGTGCCGTGTTTGAAGAGGGCTGGAGCACTTGTGCAAGGTAGGAGACGAGGATGCCATTGTCAACACATCCGGCTTGGGGAAGCCCGTACATTCCTCACGCCTCTGTTGATAGCCATGATAAACAGACTCCTTTGTGGCAAAGAAATATGTTCTATTCGTGGAGTTGGGAGTGTGGTAGATATCTTCGGAAGTGTACAAACTCCCTTATTCTTTCTGCTATGTTTACCCTTTTCATAACTGTTACATTTGTCAAATCGCAACCGCTATGACTGGCAAGAACAGCGGTAGGGAATAAGGAGGCAATGGAGATTTCAAAGAAACAGAAAACCTTGAAATGATCTTCCTTTCTAGTAGCTATGGTGGTGAATGTTGTTCAAAGCTTGTGAGTTGTTGTGTGAGCACCTTGAAAGTGACTGAGAGTTAGTTAGTTAGTTCAATGAAGGATCACGACTTCCAGCCCAACATGAGCTGGGGAGCAAGTGATGGCAACTAGGGGGGCCTCTCACAACCTACTAATAGCTCCGGTAGCAAGCCTGAGATAAAAACCTGGGTATCTCTGACCGATTGACACTCGACAGTGGTGGAGTGAGCTACGGTGTGGAGGTACCGGTACCGTACCGTTTCCCAAGTGGAAGCGTGGTGTCATGTAGCGTGGATACTGTACCAACGGGTTGCGCGGGAAATGCGGGCAGGGTACCGGTAGCGGTAGCTGGGGCATCATTCGTGCGTAGAAAGACTCGGATCTTTGCCCAAATTAGTAAAAGGGGTTTAGAGTAGGGAAATTATCTACGGAAGCCAGCCGGGGCCAGGCTTTGGTGAGCGAGCCAATTTTTGAAGAAAGTCATGCAGATGGTCAATTGAGCCTCCACAATGGCGTCTTGTGAATCGAATCAAGAAGGGAGCAATGCTTTATCTTCCGTTCGCAGCAGGATTGCTGCTACTGGTGGCATCATCAGCTGCTGGAGATGGTGGCGCTTCTCTCCTCCGACCAAGCAACCGCAGAGTGCAGGAAGATCCTTGCGCCGTTTCTTTTGATGAAGCCTCCGTGGCTGTCCCAACACTATCTGCTGCTTTCATGTTGAAGCCTTCCTATGTCACTGAGTGCTTTGCCAGCATTCCTGTCAATAGATCGCTTGCACTTGAACACATTGAAAGCTTGAGACGAACCTTTGAGCAGTACTATTGCTTTTACGATATCGCCAATGACGCCGCCGACAGCAACCCAATCAGCTTCCAAGAAGAACTAGGGTACTCCCTGTTTTCAGGCCCTCTGGAAGGACAAGTCAACCTAGAGGAAGAGCTCACCTCATTGCTCGATACCGTCGATACCGAGGGGGCTACCATGGCTACATTTTTTGACATTCAAACAATCTTCAATAAGCTCTACGATGCTCATGTCAGTTTACCCATGCTGGCTGGTGACCTAGGGACACTGACAGGGTTTCATGACATGTACGTCTTCCCAGAGAGAAACTTGTTGGGCACGACCTACAACCAAATCTTGGCTTGGACTCCGCAATACAATGATGCGGGAGACCTGGAGCTCTCTATCACCTTTGCTGGCAGTGATGGGAACGAGATGCCTGAGAACATTGTTTCCATTGACGGAATGACACCGTATGAGTGGTACTACGACTTGGTTAGCAAGCCAGAGCCTTCAGTGGTGTGGCCGTACCAAGCCATTGGAGCAAGATTGAATGGGGCTTTTTCTTTCCTTGAACCCAACTCTGGAGTGGATGCCTTTAGAATTGTCACTAGGTCGCGGCCAAGCGCCACCCTTCCCGATAGTTTCACCGTCACGTATGCCACTGGAGAGGTGGAAACATACTATGCAGCACTTGCCTTTCGCGGGCTCAATGCAACACAAGCATACGATTACGTGAACAGCAGCCCCGTTTTCCTCACACCTGGTTCCGCGTTTACCAACTTTGTTCTTCTCGCTCTCACTGTCAACGAGACGGTGGAAGAGAAAAGCGCACCACATGATTTGAAACCGGCACCCAAACGGAACGAAATCGTCCCCGAAAAAATCAAGACGACAAGATCAAAAAAAGCTGCAAGTCAATTCGTTTTTGAAGAGACAATCCCATTGCGAAATGCACAGACTCTAGCCATTGAGGATATGGCGGCGTTTTCGATTGAGGATGACTATGCTGTGCTCAAAATACAGAAGTTCATTTTTGACATAGACCTGCAAGGAAACAACTTTGCCATGGTTGAAATATGGTCCAACTTTACTGCAGCAGCAAAGGCAAAAGGAATCCGAAGAGCGATGGTAGATATCAGTGGCAATGGCGGTGGCGTTGCTACCTCTGGAGATGCTCTGGCAATTTCCATGTATCCCTTCATTCCATACGAGTTCTTTCAAGATCAGGTAAGCTCGGGTCCACCTTGTCTTTGGTCGTGCGCGTTGAACAAACGATAGAATCATTCTCATCATCAATCTCCGTCTCGCGTGAATTCTCAAAGTACGATCAAACGTACAATGAAGTCATGAGGGCCACCCACTTGACAATCTTTCCTTTCCTGGAAGAGCTAGCCGTAACCATTCGCGGTTACTCGAATGCTTTCCTTCAAGAGTATTTGGATTCCCTCCCTGAAGACATCAATGGAAGGATTCAGTCACTTCTGTTGTCTCTGGCAAGCTTTTGCTGCAACACACAAGACCTCACCCAATGCAGAGACCCACGATGCCTGCCAATGGGAGCTCTAATCGAGTCACTGAATACACTTGATGAATTCCCCACCGGTCCTCAACTGAGAATAGTCTGGAACGTGCTGCTACAAAATTTCGCCGCCTTTAATGCTTTCAATACACTTTTCTCTCTCCAACTTGATCGAGTTGACCCGCAGCAGTCCTTCGAAGTCATCCGTGGGGGCGAAATGCATAACTTGACAAACAGATTCCCATTCCTGACAGAGGCAGAATACTACGAAATCGTTGCTCGCGCATTCCAGAATGACTGGCAATTTGACGAGTATGTCGTTGTCTCCGATGGGACAGCTGGGTCTACAACGGCAATCTTTTCTTCCCGAGTGCAACAACTGTGGAACAATCGGGACACAATGTGGAACAATCGCGATGTACTCCCTGTCCCTCTCACCGCCGTTACGTACGGAGGCACAACGGACCCGTCCGATACTACACTAGCAGGATTTCCTGCTAGCGTACAAGGTGTCAACATCGGCGTTCCGATCATCACCGCAGGCTTGCTGTACCTGCTAGAATTCGTTTTGCCTCCTGACCAGGCAGCTCTTGTCAGAGTCATCAACGAAGACGTCTACCAGCTTACTTTACCAATCCCACCCTATTTTGCAGAAGGCCAGCCGTCACTTCCCGTAATCAACTACTACAGCAGGTTCATGGATCCGGGAGCGACCCCCCTCCAATTCGTAAAGATACCGAGCGACGAGTAAGGCAAAACTATGTTGACTTGTTCTTGCCCGTGTCTGTGGATTTTCATGATGTGAGCCTCACGTCACTTATTTGCTACTTACATTTCAGACATATCCAGAAGGTCTTCACGGGAAACAGTTTGGACGACCCAAGTGACTTGGGTGCCTTGTATCGCGCTGCAGCCAAAGTTGGTTTTTCATCTACCGACACACCATTGGTTCCAGAAGAAAGCGAGGACGAATCATCAGCTGCTCCGGTGCTGGAAGAAAGCGAGGACGAACTAGCTACTTCCGGACCAACCGAAAGCAAGGATGCAACTTGAACTGGTGACGATGAAAGTCACGACATGTATGTACCGTGGAAAGGAAATTGATAGAGGAAACTAAGTCTAGTGCCTTGCTACCCGCTACCGGTATGCACTGGAAAGCGAATAATGCTTTAGCAAAGAAATGTCTAAAACTTGGTAGCACGTCTGTTGCACTCATATATTTGCAACCATGGGAGTCCATGAATCTCCCACTACCGGAACCGTAACCAGCGAAGCCTCGTTGTTTTTGTGGCTGTAGTGAAGAACAGGGAGTCGAGTCTGATCGATTCGATTCGTGCTTGTATCATATCACTCACAGCGCCAACCCCAGCACAACTACTACCAGCAAAGATTTCACAGAGGCCATTAGGATTGTTGTTGCTGCTGCTGATGTTGTTGCAGTGGCGACAAATACTTCGGATGCGGTCTTGCAGCATTGGTCTGCCGTGGACAGCAGGAGGTCACAGTTTGCTTGACTCTGAATCATCTCCAGGAGATAGGAACTATCTCCACAAGTAATTCCAGTGTTTTCATCCAATACCTTACTCAGATTGGCCGCGGGTATTCCTGTGCCACTGGGGCAATAGACATCCGAGCAAATTTTGGGGGCTTCACGCCCAGGACATTCACAATAGGCTTGCATATCAATCAGATAGGTCAAAGAGTCCGCTTGTCGAATTTTGGGGCACGCATTGGCAGTCTGAACCTTGTACCAGTCGTTCAATGCGGCACAAGATTGACCGCCATCCGCAAATGGAAATTCCAAAGCTGGATTTGGCTCTCCACCGCCTTCACAAAAGGGACATGGCGGTTCTGCGTCGTCGGCAGCATTGGGGCATCCACACCACTTTTGGTATTTTTCTTGGATAAGAGGACAAGTGATACCATCATCGGTATCGGGCATTTCCAGAATATCTTTGCATGTCAACCCGCCGCCATCGGGCGAATCAGGAAGGGCCAACCCAAGATTGGCGTATTCATTGCTATTGGCATCACCACAAAGATAGCAAGTATCAAACTGCTGATCGGAAGCGCATCCACAAAAATGAGCCCCTGATGTTCGATGCAAGTAGCACGCCTCTTCTCCATCAGGTGTGGTGGTACTGGCAAAGCCGTGCCAGTCGGAACACGGGATGCCACCAAAGCTAAGAGAAGCGTCAAAGGCACCTCCGACGCAAACATCACACGGTGGCGGTTGTTGCTGATCTTGTGCTCGAGCACAGACAAGAAAAAGAGAAGACAAAGCGAGTGGGATGGCTTTCATCATCATGATTTGGTGTGTGCTTGGGGTAAAAGTAGAGCACCCACAAAGTCGATCAGGAAGGATTGTTTTTGCAAAGGCATCGTTCTCGCAAATCTGGCGATGTTCTCTCGCACTGCTGCCAAAAAGATTTAACGGAGCTCACAAAAGATGTCGATTTGCGACTAAAATTGAGTCACGAGACTGAATGATCCAATCGATCGCGATCGATCGAACCAACATGGTACCGGTACCGGTACGAGACGTGCTTCGTCACCAAAGTGTACTGTACTAGACAGGCTCCCAAAACAGTAAGTTTCAGCATCATAAAATGGAAGCTCAGGCACCCCCCCCCCCCACCTGGAAGAGGATCTGGTGGTGGGCTCGGTGGAGGGTGTTAAAAGGCGACAAGAGGAACCCAAGGAAACAAACGTGTCAATAAGACCTCGGTGGGGCCATTTCTCGATCCGGAAAAGCAGCTTCCCGAAGAGCATCGTCCACCAAATTAGTCAGCTTCCCATGAAGTCTTGCCTTCGATGCACATTGCTTTGGCAGCGCAATCGATAAGTGGACTCTCAAGTGGGCTAGCTAGTCAGAATGGCTGTCCATTGGTGAAATGGGCAGAGTTCACGTGGTTGGGGACATTGAAATCTTGGTGTGGGCTTGTGAACGTGTCAATTCAATTCCCCTTGGGATGCTTCCGTTCGAGTCGTGTCGTCGGCGGGTTCAGGAAAACACACCATGGATCCATGAATTCGTTCAACAAAACTACTAGGTGTGCGCCTCATCACGCTCCCCCAGCCGCCCGGATACCGGTACGGTAGACCGCCGACAACACTAATTCATGAAGTACTGCATACAAACGAATCTATTATTTCCTTGACGACCCAAACGTTCCCACTGAGGAAATTTATTTGTGGACGCACTTCTTCAAAACTAACTATTCAAAATTTCAGCTCCAATGATATCAAACCACCGCTGCCACCACGGCTGATATGCTCTCCATGACCGCTGTCACCACTTCGTTACTGCTCGCATCAAAGCAGGCAGTAATGATCACCAACAATGTGACAAGGCCCACATCCACACTAGGACCAAATATCTCTACATCATTCTTCTCCCCCCAGTACCTCCAAAGAGCCACATCTTCTCCCGTTTCCGGGTTGGTGCAATACTTTTCCAGGGACAATTTGGGACCCGATCGTATTTGAAAGATTTGTTTGTTTCGCAGTTGAAACACCCCGATTTGTTTTCCTTGGCGTCGGACTCGAGTGTGCAAATAGAGCGGGGTGTTTTTTCCATTTCGACGAAGATGCTCGGTAGCTGGTTGTTGTCCCGGATAATTGGGTTCCGTTCGAAAAATGTAAAAGGTGCGACCACAGGGTGAACGCTTGGCCACTCCCAAGATCTTGTCACCGGATTGGAGCACCAATTTTCGCTTGCGGGTGTCAACACTCAACGACGACGATGCCGGCAGATTGTGGGTGGAAATCAGTTTCTTGTCAAACCGGGAGAGGGAAAACTGAATACTATTAGTGTTTGTCGGCTCTGTTTCTGCTTGCCATAATGGTGGAATTGACGCGAGGTCCTCGGGGACATGAGGATCCTCCTTGACGGATGAGTGTGAACTTCCCATGGTCTTTGCTTTTGGGTGTTGTGCTCCCATCCCCATCCATGCAGACTTGGCGATGATCGTCACTGAATGCCAAAGTAATCAATCGCCCACCTTCCCAGACAGGGAATGAAGAGATTCTACAGAACGGAGAGTATGAGTTAACAGGGAGCCGACCATAAGGGAGACTGACGGACAGGAATACGGGAGAGCCACTCATCCAAGGGATGAGGTGGTGGACCGAAGTGTCGGGTGCACAGGTGGTGTGCCTATGTGGTGTTGATGACTAGCTAGAAGGACTACTAATCGGGCGGCTACAAATCAGGTTCACTTTTTCTGAACCAGAGTTGCAGCCGCTCCACACCAATTTTCCTTTTTGACTGGGGGTAATTAGTGGAGCGTCCGCAACCTGAAAAAAGTATCTGCTGCCCGAAAGTGACCGCCTCTCTCGCCAAACCTTACTCTGAAAAAAAGTAAGCATGGACTTAAGTTTGATGACGCCAGCGGCGGTCACACAGTGTGACTTCCTTAGGGTCCGGTGTCGGAGATGGCGGGGTTTTGCACACCGGCCGATGGTGTGTCAAGGAGATGTTTTGTCGAGCCGATTCGTCATGAAAGGTACCGTCTATGTTTTTTTCAGTGACCGTGGTATCGAGTGTAACCGAGCCGGTCACCGAGGAGCTACTCGTCCAACCAGGTGGGGTACCCTTTGAAGGGGTGCTTAAACGCAATGACAAATACTTTGACGGAATCGCTAGTGCTCGTCTCGTTAGATACGGCGACTATCGAAGATGTCGTTTTCAGCGCGACACCTACTTTCTCTGTATCCGTACGG
>CAICTM010000334.1:0-76200 GCA_903772945.1 Seminavis robusta
CATATAATGATCCAATGCGAGGTAACCGAGTGCAGTGAGCAAAGTCGAACCTGAGTGTGTTCGGTACTGTTGCCACTGTCACTGATCGATGAACTCTACGGTAGCTGGCTACGATGGCTGGATTGACAATGTTCGGTTGTGCATGTATTCGTCATAAGGATCCAATGCAAGGTACCGGTAACGGAGTGTAGCTAGTAAAGCGGAACCTGAGTGTGTTTGGTACTGTTGCCGCTGTCACGGATCGATGTAACTCTCTGCCTACGGTACCGTAGCTGGCTACAATGGCTGGATTGCATGTATTCGTCATATGGATCCAAGTAGCCAGCAAACTGAGGAAACGCTGAAAAAAAGCCGAATAGAACGAATAGAATCTATTTGGATCAAACGGTAGGGTTAGAGTTGAGCAACAAAAACAGCAGGCCATTCGCACGAACTGTGAATGGGCCACCATCGAGATCCCGACATCCCGACCAACAAAGATGATAATAAGCAGCCCAAGGTCCCGAGAGGTATTTCCCGAGGCTTTGGAACATCAACATACATAGGAGCATCGGCATGGCGTTTACCACAAATGATCGCATGAGCCATGAAGCATACCGGTAGGCGAAGAGACCGGAAACTTCATACAACTAGCTACTTTTGTCTTGCATTCTGCACAGACCACTTTCGAGCATTGAACTCTTAAACCATCATCTGGACTGGTGGGATGGATTTATAAATGTGTGACAGGGCCTGCATGGTACGGTACTGTATCAAGGCTACGTGATGTATCCAAACCATTCAGGTGGCTGCAGGCTGAAGCGTTGATCATCGAAACAGACTGAACGATACAAGATACTGATGCTTCTCACAATCTCACAAATCATTCCATTTATCAAGCTCCAATCGTCTCAACCAAAACCATTTTCTGCTTATTCCATCGCAACGCCATGAAGTTCTCCTTTGCCATTGTGTTCGCTGCTGCCCTCCAACCAGTTGTTGGCGCCACCACGAACCGCAGTTCCTCCTTTTTTCTGCCTTCCAACAGCACTGTTGTAAGTACGATCGAATGGTTCAATCGACTTTGACATCCTTTTGCTGGCCACCCTCTGACACCTACTTTTGTTCATTGCGGACGGCTGCTGCGGCTTTGACAAAGGCTCGAAGCTCCCTCCGAGGACGCGACCTCCAAACAGCCTCGACACTGGACAGTGGCAAGTCCGTTGTCAACAACATTGGGTACATCTTGCGCGGTTATGACACTGTCAAGGGTAACCCGCTAGACACTAGTGGGATGGCCAATGTTGACCACGGTTACCGTCAGCCCATTTTTGACGTGTCCTCGACCGGGTATGAGCTAATGCCTGATCTCGAGCATTACACCCCGAAGAGCATCAACGTTCTTGAATGCGAGGGGTGCAACATGGATTTCAGCACCAGAGTCCTTGACACCTCGCAAGCTTATGTCAACTCTCTTTCCGCCAAAGTCTCTGTACAAGGCCGGGTCGGAGGATTCTTCATGAAAGGTTCTTTTTCTGCTTCCCAAGCTTACCAATCATCTACTGACAGATTCTTCAACAAACACGAAGTCTCCACAGAATCGGAGGTGAGCACTACATGCAACTTGGGAAGGGTTCTGTGGCTGTGATCCTTGTTTTCTCACTTGTGGTGTTGTCTTGTCCTTCGTGTGTCCTTGTTTGTAGGTATCCTGCTGTGTCTATCAAGCTGAGCTTCAGGCGTACAACATGCCTCCGTATTCCCAGAACTTTTTGGCTGCCGTGAAAAGGATGACAGATGTCCAGAATGACAGCGACAGGCTGAGGCAGGAAGTTCGGCTTTTCGTCCAAAACTTTGGCACACACTATGTCAGCAAGGCGACCATGGGGTCGCTATTTGGAGAACAGAGTTTCCTGAGCAAGGAAGCTGCGAGTCAGAAAGATTCTCAAGGAAATGACATAACGGTGCAAGCAACAATGAGTGGTTGGATTGCTTCGGGCAGCGTTGATGCTAGCCTCACGACGAAAAACGCTGCTGCCAGCGAGTTCCGCAAGAAGACTACCCAGCGTTCTGTCTACTCTCGAGGAGCCAAGCCACCGGTAAACGGTGACATCAACCAATGGCTGCAGGATTCGTCTAAGAATCCTTTGCCCACGTA
Organism: Seminavis robusta; assembly: GCA_903772945.1. Taxonomy (NCBI): domain Eukaryota; phylum Bacillariophyta; class Bacillariophyceae; order Naviculales; family Naviculaceae; genus Seminavis; species Seminavis robusta. The sequence continues at coordinate 2,135 of CAICTM010000334.1, forward strand.
CATCGAGGTTCAGGCCATCGTGGACCTCGATGTCTTCAACGGGAAAACCAAAGTGTTGGAAGCGCTCAAGAGTGCTCTTTCTGGTTATTGCCAGGAAGTGGGGCAGTGTGACGTGCCTTCGGGTACGCAGCACGTCACATCGGTTGGGGAGCTAGCAAGTCAGAAAACGACAGCCCATTACCCCGAACTAGTTGGTGGTGGACACCATAGATTTGCCAGTGTTCCTGACGGAATCGAAGAAAGCATTCTCAGCAACGCCTGGGTTTACACGGGTGAGTACATGTATACCTCCACTGTCCCGATGCTTCGTAATTGAGCATGCACATCTGATGATATACCCATTTTCTTTCTTCGAAGGCCTGCGTGGTGATTTCTCCAACGACGGCACGAATATTGACAAAGTGAGTGAAGGAATTGCTTGTCATGCCCATCGCAACGCCATCGCAATGGCGGCTAGATGCTCACGTACCCCTTTTTCCCTGCGTCTCCAAGCACTACTACTCAATCATTGCGGACTTTAGAGACCCCAACCACATGGAGAATGTAGAGTACGGTAACAACGGCCAGTGGACAGGGCTTGACGAGCACTTTTGGATTGGATGCCCCGCCGGAAAGGCAATTGTTGGCATGTCAACAAAATACAACTACCAAGCCCAGGACAGGCAGTTTAGGGTCAAATGTGCAAGCTTTGCGAACATGGATATAGCTCATTACGGCTGGAAGCCATCGGGCTTGCAAATGACGAATGGGTGGGCGGATCTCCCAGTCCTCAACAACTATGGCGAGGTAAGTCAGCAAATTGCTAAATTATCTTGTTGGCAGCATTCGGCTCACTCATCGCCTTTTCGTGCATCTCGATCCGCGGCAGTCGCTGAACTACAACTGCCCCCGAAATCATGTTATGCTTCAGATGGAGTCAATTCACGACAATGGTTCAAGAGACAGGTAAGGGAGATTGTTGCGACAGAGAGAAAGTGGGAAGCAACTCCGAGGGACAGGTCTAACATTGTCTTCACCGCATCGAACTCTTTCCTACACGTAGGATTTTTAAAATTATGTGTGGTCTTGTCAGGGGCAAGCCAACCCCTGGCACGAGCAAGCTCACACCACACATCAACGACTACACGAGGAACTTTGTCTACTGGACCCTCAACAGCGCAGTCTTCAAAGGCATTGTTTTCACCTATGATCACAGCTCCAAGGACAAAGCATTCAAATTCGTCGAGCTGGGGTTGCCCGCTGGAGTTACCACAACTGCAACCGGACGGAGTGGCTGGCTGAGAAACGACTTTGTCTATTCATGCCCTGGCGGCAAAGTCATTACTGGATTCGAATCCGCATACACCAACTCTGGCTCGAATAGATCCTACAAAATCCAATGCAGGTAAGTTACAGGATGTTCTCCTTACATGCACTTTCAGCTGCACCCTTTTCCTCTTTCCTCACAATCGTCTCTTCGATGCACTTATACTCAGTGCAATCAGATCATACAACATCCTTGACCAAGGAGGAGCTGTTGTCAATGCTGGTGCTCAGTATTCTCATGATTTCTTTTCAGGATTTCGAGGAGCGGGCTCCAGCGCCACGCTGGAATGCCCGAATAACCAGGTGATGACAGGTGTCAGGAACAGGTGGGATTACAATGCGGGAGGTGCCGCCTTTAGCATCTTGTGCAATGGTTTCACCAACGGAGCCCAGTAATTTTATCTCGAATCAATGACGAAGAAAACATGGTTGAGACCTGGCATTGCCCATACTCGAAATAATCCCCTATGCAGTGTTTTGTGTTGTGGAACGAACATGGGAAAGGTTCCTATCAAGTTGCACAACAAATGGTAGCCTTCACAAACACCAGTCCAAAGCCTAACTATAGTGACTTCCCTATACTTTTCTAATACTATAAAGCTACGGCTGTATAGTTGCCTTGTACCGTATTATTGAAAGGGACGACGAGAAATGCATCCTCGTATGCATGGGTTCCGGAGGGCGGTCAAAAGGCCAACCCAAAGACGTCAGTACGGTCGCACATTTCCTCACCAAGCGGGCACCGAAGAAGCGCATGTTTTCAACAAGAGCAAGTCGTCAGCAAGTTTACCTGCCCATCCCATCCCTGAACGCTGAGTTCGCTGTGGCATAAAAGATTTTGGCTTTTGGCCACCTGCTACCACGGTAGTGTAAATAATAAGCCTAGCTAGTAGCAAGTAGAGGTATTGAAAGAGAAGCCAGTTTGAGAACGAAGACAACAATACTACCCCATCACATATCACATACCCCAGTGTCAATTTCCTGTTTGCAACGGCTGTGATGAGTAACGAGGCTTCTCGTGGCTCAGGGAGAAGACCGGGCCGTGGTCGGGGCCGTGGAAGGGGAAGAGGAGGAAGAGGACGATCAGGTCGTGGCACTGGTGGAAGAGGAGGAAGAGGAAGAGGTCGGAGTCAGCGCTATGATGGCACTGGCGAAGCAACATCCCAGCCGGCATACAATCCACCCAACCGACAGCCAAATTGGCAACAGCCACAGAAACCGGTACCCACGAAACCTCAAGGTCCCGTCAAGAAAAACGGTGAGAAGGGAGCTGAAGCTTTCACCATTGAAGAAGCCGATCGGATTCGCTTCACACAAATGTTGTTGGCTCTACGGGAAAGTCATTGGGAATCCACAGACCCCATTCCAAAAGTCGAGTTTCCGCCGACCCTGACAAACACTGAGCGAAAGTTCATCCATCAGTTAGCTTCGCAGCTAGGCTTGCACTCCAAGTCTTCGGGCAAAGGCGAAAGTAGAAGAATAGCAATATACCCTTCCAAAAACAATGCCAAAAATACTGCAGAGGACGGCGACGATTTGTCCGGTATTCCATCCTTAAGAATCGGCGACAAGGGAATCAAAGCACTGCAACAACATTTTCAAAAGCATCCTCCGAGCAAAATTGAAGCCCAGGAGTCCAGAGATACTGGATCGTCATTGGTTGACGCCATGCAAAACAACAAAGACAACAATGATGCAGTGAAGGATGCACTCAGCCAAATGGGCCTACAAGTCAACAATGACAAAGACAACAAGAAACAATACAAACACAGTGTCAAACCGATAGACCTGGAACGTCGGAAACAGCATCACGAAGCAGCACAGCGACAGAAGAAGTCTAACCAGGAAGCATTACAGGCTATGATGAACATGAGGGCGCAGCTGCCAGCCTCGAAGCACCAAGACGAAATCGTTAAGAAAGTAAATGAACACCAGGTTACCATCATCAGTGGGGATACCGGTTGTGGGTAAGGCAGATGATGTACTAAGCATTTCCAACTGAATGGAGACAATCTCTCACACTTTTTCAACCAACTTAACTCTGGTGGTACAGCAAATCGACGCAGGTACCTCAGTTCGTCCTCGATGCCAATCCCACCAGCAACATTGTTGTTACACAGCCGCGCAGAATTGCTGCAATCTCTATTGCCGAGCGCGTGGCGTACGAACAGTTGCAAACAACAACTGGTGGACAGGTTGGGTTCAAGGTTAGACTTGGTACGCACGAGCAGTTGACGTCTTTACCGTTTTCATGATATGCTGCCATCCTCACACTTTTGATAATGAAACTTCCAGAATCCAGCCAGAGCGATAAGACACAGCTCATGTTTATGACTCCTGGTGTCCTTTTGAGACATCTACAAAGAGATCCCTATCTTCAAGAGTACACGCACATCATCATGGATGAAGGTAAGTGAAATGATTCCGTTGGTTGCCTGCTTGCGATCATCAGGGAGTCGCCAAGCTCAGTCGTCTTCCCCCCGTCAACTCATCGCGCACAGTTCACGAGAGAGACCAGTATCAAGAGTTCCTCCTCATTGTACTCCGCGATCTCCTGCCACAAAGACCGGATCTGCGACTTATCCTCATGAGTGCTACACTGCAAACAGAGAAACTGGTGGAGTACTTCTTAGCCAACAATGATAGCACGAAAGCGCCCGCAAGGGTCGAAATGGAAGGAAGAATGTTTCCGGTCCAAGAGTTCTTCCTGGAACATGTCTTGGACATGACCGGTTTCATTTCCGTTACAGAAGATGAAATCGAAGGAAAGGTGCAAACAGGCATTGCAACGATGACGGACGACCAACTTGAGAGAGAGTTGGCGGCCTTCACGAAATCAGAAATTCAACCAGAACAGACAAAGGTTCATCCAAAGCTGAGATGTGTTCTTTGCAGAAGAAAAGATTTCAAGGATGCCGTAGAACTTGGTACTCATCTAGCGCTTTGTGATGGCGGCGGGGACGATGACTCGTTCGACCCCGGAGCAGGTGATAAACAGGTGTCGGCACCTTCTTTTGGTGGGAACAATGTGGGCAAACAGGAACAGCCCGATCAAGGCGACTTGCTTCAGAATATGAAGTTTGAAGACTATGACGTTGACGGTGAATACGAGCTAGATGACTTCGAGTTCGAGATTAACGGGCAAGCCGATGCTTCCAGCAATAGCGACGAATCAGAAGCTGAAGCGGCCGACGACCCTGGAACAGAAAAATGGGACGGGCAAAGTGCTTTCCCAGCGAATCTCGAAGCAACCGAAGTGGGCGAGGGCGAAGTGGTCGTAACGAAACGAGAAGAGGCAATCCTCAAGCAGTATCAGGCCTCACACGACGATGCGCAGATTGACAACTTCCTGCTCTTGGAAACAATAAGATATATTTGTCAATCCTCATACGGTGATGGTGCAATTCTTGTGTTTCTTCCGGGTTGGCAAGAAATTTCGGAATGCACGGTACTTCTCGAGAGCACCCCACCATTTTCAAATCGGAACAAATATTGGGTGTTACCTTTACACAGTGGAGTTCCTGTTCAAGCTCAGCGGAAAGTATTATCCAGGCCACCGACGGGCATTCGGAAAATTGTGTTGGCAACCAATGTAAGACATGTTTCAAGTGAAGCTCTTGAAATCTTGCACATCTCACCTAACACCCCATGTTTCCTGTTGCAGCTGGCAGAGACATCATTGACAATTGACGACATCTCTTTTGTAGTTGATTCTGGGCGCGCCAAAGAGAAGAGCTATGACCCACATTTGAAAACAAGTACATTACAACCAACCTGGATCAGTGCAGCTTCGGCCAAACAGCGTAAGGGACGTGCGGGGCGTGTGAAACGGGGAGTGTGCTTCCATCTTTTTAGCCAGAGAAGGCACCAATCCATGCGTCCTTTTGTGGATAGTGAGCTCCTGCGGACACCACTTGTAAGTTTGATTTGCGCAGGGTTCAATGTGTGAAATGTGGCTCTCAACCATCGGATTTCATCTTGCAGGAAGAGATCTGTCTCCAAACCAAACAGTTGTTCCCCTCCTGCGACATTCCTGCATTTCTGGCAAAAGCAATGAGCGCACCTCATGCTAGATCTATTTCGAATGCGCTGGAGCTGCTAGTAGATTTGGGAGCCATGCAGCCAGAGACGAACAATTTGACAGATCTCGGAGAGTGTCTGGCAATGCTGAGTCTCGAGCCTAGGGTTGGAAAGATGGTTGTATGGTCATACCTGTTAGGGTGCGCTCGAGTCGCTGCAGACATGGCCGTTGCCATGAGTTACAAGAGCCCGTTCACCCTTCCACCACCTCATCAACGAAAAGCAGCAGATGGTGCAAAGGTTCAACTCAGTTATCGAAGCGAAAGTGATCAATTGACTGTCCACTACCTGCTGGAAAAGCGGGCCGAGTTGATGAGAGCCAATGGGAGACAACAATCGTTTGCTGAATTCTGTAGAAAGAACTTTATTGGCGTCAACGTAATCCAGATGATATCGGAGGTACGGAAGAACCTCACACGCGAGCTGTCAATGCTTGGTTTTCCCAGCCCTGCTTTGACAGGACAACCAAACCAACGGAGAGGTGGGGGTGGTCGTGGGAACATCAGCCGAGGAGCCGGCCAGCAGCTTCCTTATCACAATCGACACGACAATGAGCACGCTCTTTGGCACGCTGCAATTGCGGCGGGTCTGTATCCCAACGTTGCCTTGCGCAAACGCGGAGACGTCAACTTTTCCACCAGGACGAACCAAAAAGTCAAAGTGCATATCAGTAGTGTCAATGCCGTCAAAGGCCAACCTCTGAATGCCAAGAGCGAGGCACCAAAGGGCCAACTCGAGTTTGTGTGCTTTGGAGAAATGGTCAAGGGAACTGCACAGTTTTTCACCGTCAATCAAACGACACACTTATCCTCTCCACTTCCTTTACTGCTTCTTTGCGGTACATCGCTGAATGTGCGCCCCTGCCGTGTACATGAACCAGAAGATGACGAAACAATGAAACCCTCTGGAGATGATAACAACTCAAAGTCAATTTTGACCTTGGACGACTGGATCATCTTTCAATGCGACTCGGAGGTTGCAGCCCATATTGTGATGTTGAGAAAGAGGCTGGACTCGGCATTTTGGCATGCCATTGCCAATTCTGGTTTCAAACGCTCCAACAACAGCAATGCCGCAGGAAAGAATCTTCTGAGTAGGTTGGGAGCTTGCGATAGAGACGCCATTGAGACCCTTGGGCCAGTTTTGCAAAGCGCCCATGTTCAGTCGGAAGCAGCTAAATCTTCTTCACCAGCGGCATATCGGAGGTGAAGAAATAGTTATGGCATACCGGTACCCTGCCCGGTGAGATAGAGCCTAATGATGGCTTCGCCTAACTTTTAAAACCTGGATACATCGTAGCATCACTTTAGCCCTGTGAACGCTTGTGCCTGCCAATCCACGCTGTGGAACGTGGAATTCGGGTGGGGTTCTCGGTTGAGAGCCGTTGCGTTTCTGGGGTGTGACCGTTTCTTTCCATCTCATTCTCTGCCACTGAACCCCCGTCGATCATTGGATGGTTGACCATGGCCAAGAAGACCACAGACAGCACAGATCTCCAAGCTGCCGTACAGTCAGCACCAGACAATGATGGAGGATCCTCTGCAATGATCAGAGCTGAGATTAGTAGCAAGGAGATTGCTCAAGACAACGAAAGCAAAAGCGACAATGACGACGCGAAGGCTGCCAAGGAGTCGAAGCAGAGGTCCAACGCCCGATGGGCCCTACTGCGAAATGCCATTGTGAAAAATGCGTCGTCCAAAGAAGGGTATACCTCCTCCAAAATCCGTGATACTTCGATGACACATTCGGGGGCAGCCGAGGGCAGTATCCATCAATTTCCAGGCTTTAATCTTCTTCCCCGCGGGAGGATACCGCGAAGCAAGGTGCCTGAAATGGTCAATCTCCTAACCAGGCCAATCGTCTTGGAGGACACTACCAACCAAGAGGAAGATCTTGTCGTCAAGCTGGAGCTGTCTCTGCTGGCCTTGTCGGCACTGCGATCGGATAAGTGGATTTGGGAATTCCTCATCCAATTTCAATGCAAACTCAACATCCAAAAGGTGCTGGAACGGCTCGACCAGAGGTTGCAGCGAAGTAGCGACAATCCAAAGCTGAGAATTCGTCTTGGAAAGGGATCTGGTTGGATCGATGCTGAAAAATCTCCTGATGTATTCTCAGAAACCACAAACACCTGCTTGACACTGAAAATAGTATTGGCTCCATTCTTTCCCAGCTGTGGCATTTTTTGCTATTCTCTGCCACTGTTTGACGATAGGAAGCAAGACGACACTAAAGACAAAGACGATAATTCGACCCTACTGCTCACAAGAGAGCGTCTCGGAACCACCAAAACATCACTTCAGGAGCTCGTCAGTCACCATCACCATGATGGAATCGACAATACTTCCAATGTCTGCGTGTGGGATTGTGAAAAAACCTTGGCATACACATTGATGAAACACTTGGCATTGCAACAACCATTGCCGTGGTGGAACCATGACGACGACAACAACAATCCACTTCATATTCTGGAACTGGGTGCTGGCATGGCAGGGTTGGCTGGTCTCTCACTGGCTCAAACTCTGCAACAGAGGAATCCCAAGAAACAGCTTCGTCTGTGGCTCACGGATGGGCACCCCCAAGCCGCCAAAAACAATCAAGTGCATGCTCATTTGATGCAGTTGAGATTTCCCAACAACGCACCCGTCGTGAAATGCCTCGTTTTGCCTTGGTCCATGGATCCGCCACGAGAAGAAGAGAGAATCCCTCCATGTCATGTGGCTCTTGTTTCCGATTGCACGCACTTTCAAGAGTATCATGGCCATCTCTTGTTGACGCTGGTGTATGGAGTTGCCATTCATGGTTGTATCTACATGTGCCAGCCGAACCGTGGAAACTCTCTAGTTCGATTCTTGAATGTTGTGAGAGCCACTGGTAGTGCAGAGCCGTTGCTTTCTCTGGAATGGATTGAAATCCCCGAAATAGAAAATGACACGGAATCACCCACAACCCACTACGATCCCAGCATTCATCGTCCTCGGTTGTTGTTGCTTCGCAAGCTTCGAGCTGTGGAGGAGGCGGACCGAGAGTTGGTCAGGAAACACATGTCAACGCGAGATGATACTTAGTCTTCGGTCAGGAAAAGGAATCCATCCATTGGAGAGAATCCACTGGATGAGAAATCTTAGTCTACAAATTTGCGTTGGCTGGCTGGCTACCAGGTAGCTAGAAAAGGTGAGATGCAACTGGTAATATAGATGTAAGTTACAATCACATCTTGTAATGATGCTATACATCTATATTAGTAGTAAATCGATCCAAATTAGTCCTTCTTGAGCTCAAAGGTTTCTTTGGTGACCCCGTCTTTGGTCATGACCATGATTTCCAGGGCATCTCCTGTGTAGATATCCCGCTCTCCTGCTGACACAAAGGCTTCCTTCATCAATTCCACCACCTCTTCCTTGGAGAGTGTAGGTTTCTCTTCGGTGTGGTTGCGGTTTCCAATGACATTGTCCAAAAAGGGAATCACGTAGGCCTGTCCCGATCCAGTGGCCGAGTACTGGGTGCGTTCAAAACTACCAATGGCATCGTAGGAAAACAAGCATCCCTTGCCTTCGGCGTCGATTCCTCCCAGAACGTTGAAAGCGTAATAGGGAAAGAATCGACGGCCGTACAGAGTGTTACTCAGCATCTGAGCAGTGGAGGTTGCCGTCATGGATTTGCGATGATTGTGCTGGTAAATCTACAGTGTAAAAGTTGGTTTGACAGAAATTTGAGAGGAGAGAACAAACAGACAACACTGAGTTGGATTGGATTCTTTTCAGCCTCTTTCCCCACCGATATCATCTCAATTCTTCACTTTCCCCCACGCTACAAAATTCTCACCTTGCTCTTGATATCCAACACAGATCGAAGCTGGTCCATATCGGTCTTGCAGCCTGAACTGGCCAGGATGGCGTTGGGGTTGAGTTGATGCAACTTGGACGTGTTGCGTGACAAGATTTCGTAGCCAGAACTCATTCGCGTATCGGCAGCAATCACCAAGTAGTCTTCGCCCGAGACACCAGCGACGGTTCCACCATTGAAATCATAGGGCGAAAAGCGGTGTTCATAGGGCTGTTCGCGACCAGGGTAATCCGCAGGTTTGAAAACGGCATCTTCGCCACTTCCTCCAAGGACCACCTGTCCCTCCGAGTGTCTCATCAGAGGAGCACCGAATGTACTAGTAGTAGAGCTCATCATCTTCAAAGTCCACGAGAGTAGGTCGTCTAACGAATATTTGATATGGCTTTCTGTTCACGGAGACTGTGAAAACCGAGGACGACGGCCATGGTGGATCTCGCCGCTCTTTCTTTCCTTGGCATTCGTCCAAGATCTACGATTAGGGATTGAGATAAATCGTAAAAGCCATCAGCGCTGCAAAGTTCCAGATTGGCCAAACAATTGGCTTTTACTGGCGCTTTCAAGTTGTGAAATGGCAGTTTAGATCGAGCAAGGAAATTATCGGCGCTTTGTTGGTGGCACTGAAGGAGGTACATGTACCGTACCTTTATACTATCACCAGGTGCCTGGTAGTACCTGCCATAGATCGACATTGACCATGTCTTCATTTGATCCGGCAAACGGTGCCACCAGTGCTATCACTGCTGCTATCACTGCTGCTAACAAAAAGCAACGATTGCCCCCTCCAATTGAAAAGTTGTTGGAGCAAAAAGACATTTGTACGGGCAACATCTTGCCATTTCTGGGTGTAGGACACTATGCCTTTGTGGGAGGAGTCAAAAAACTGTTCAACCAACTCTACAAGGCTTACTGTGATTCTGTCGGTGGTCCTAGTCATACAACCAGTGACAGAGCTGCATTCTTCAACGTCTCCTGTGCCAAATACTGGGATGTGGACAATGACAGACGCCCAACTCCCTTTCGTGACCGAATTTGCGAATTAATTGCCAAGGTGGGAAGTGCACCTGTTGTGCAATGGGCACACGAGGAAGGATTTCAATTGATGATTGGGTATGCTCTGCTGCTGCCAGAAATGGTCATTTGGATGTTTTGAAGTATCTTCATGAAAATGTATGCCCCTGGGACTCTCAGGTGTGTACGGCTGCTGCTGAAGGAGGGCATCTTGACATTTTGAAGTACGCTCATCAACAAGGTTGTCCATGGGATGACTCGGCGTGCCGAGCTGCTGCCAAAAATGGTCATTTGGATGTTTCGAAGTATCTTCATGAAAATGGATGCCCCTGGAACGATGGAGTGTGTGAGGCTGCTGGTGGTGGTGGGCATCTTGACATTTTGAAGTATGCTCATCAACATGGTTGTCCATGGGATAAATATGGATCGGCCTGCCGAGCTTCTGCCTGCAACGGCAATTTGGCTAGTCTGAAGTATGCCCATGAAAATGGGTTCCCCTGGGGCACTCAGACATGCCCTGTGGCAGCCATGACTGGCCATTTGGATGCTCTGAAGTATGCCCATGAAAATGGTGCCCTGTGGAATAAAAAGACATGCCATGATGCTGCTCCAAGTGGTCATCTGCACACTTTGAAGTACCTGCATGAAAATGGCTGTCCATGGGATGAAAATGTATGTAGTGCGGCTGCCGAAAGGGGTCATCTGCACATTTTGAAGTATGCTCATCAACATGGCTGTCCATGGGATGAAAATGCATGTTTTGATGCTGCCAGAAATGGCCATTTGGATGTTTTGTAGTATCTTCACGAAAATGGGTAAATGGGTGCCATCGGGCCCGTCGCGCTTGTGCTGCTGCTCCTACAGGCGGGCATCTGAACATTATGAAGTATCTACTTGAAAATGGGTACCCCTGCGATGAAGAAGTATGCCGAGAGGCTGCCAGCCGTGGAAATTTGGAGATTCTGATGCTTTCCCATGAAAATGGGTGTCCATGGAATGAGACGGCATGCCGTGATGCTTCTCGAAATGGCCATTTGGATGTTCTGAAATATCTACATGAAAATGGGTGCCCCTGGGACAAAGACACATGCTCTTCTGCTGCTAGCGGAGGGCATCTGGACATCTTGAAGTATGCTCATGAGCTTGGCTGTCCCTGGGATGCATACGCATGCCGTGAGGCTGCTAGGCGTGGAAAGTTGGAGATTCTAAAGTATCTACATGAGCATGGCTGTCCTTGGGATGCAGACTCAAGCTATGCTGCTCTGGGCTACCAGTGGGGACAGATGGAAATGTTAAAGTATCTGCATAGCAAGGGGTGCCCAGGTTTGGAGGAGTACTTTGATGGTGAGTTTCTTTTGGGCCAAGAATCTGATGATTCCCCCTTGGGCGAAGATTCTGATGGAGACTACTAGGATCAGTACCGATGCCAGCAACAAAAGTAACGGCACGCTAAAAACCAGAGGCACTGGTATTTCTCAATCCAACTAACTTAACTTGCTACACGTCTACCTCTTTCTCTTTCGCCTCCACTTGTACTGAGTGGGCATTCCATCGTCTGCTTTGCCTTTACTTTTCGTTTACGCCCCTTCCCGGCCACCAATTTTTCCGTGACCAAATGTGCTTCTGCCTGTTCCATGGCTATTGGAACCGTGCTTCGAATTCCGCATAGATACAAACATGTCGGGGAAAGCTAAGCAGATCAGTGTTGCGGATGTCGCTGCCTAGTAGCTACCCTTTTTGTGGAAAGGAAACCGAAGGTTCTATCCAAGGAGTCCATCGTTTCTTCGGTACAATCTCGTATTGCATAAACTACTACTTCTAGCTATTGCCTGTTACCGGTACTAGATAGTACTTGCTGCACCGACAAAAAGGTGCACCGGAACTTGTTTGCATGCAAAGTACCAACGGGCAAGCTCCTTTGAATGATCTCCTTTTCAAAAATAAGCAAAAATGTAAAAACTTCTGTACGGTAGCACAGATTGCTTTCCAGATTGAAAAACTAACTGATCACGCAAGTATTGTCCCTTTTGTGAAGGGAGTGGCTCAGGGCGTCCACTCCGCTGTGCCCGAACACATCAGCGCTGTCAGTAGTGCCTGCATGCGTAACTATCCACGGGTGGCTCAAAACCTCTCGGGCACTCAACCTTCGCCTTGGATCTGGTTCCATCATTCTCTTGACCAGGTCCTTGGCCTCAGATGACACTATTATAGGTTGGGAATTAAATCAATGTGAGCTTCCAACTTTTGCAATTGCATTTATGCCATACTCAAGATCTCTCACCATTGCGCCAATCGTTGTCCGGGAAGTCAACCCTAGCAGCCTTATTGGCAGCTACCAATTCTTCATCGGTCTCCCCATAGAATGGTTCGTACCCACAGAGCATCACGTACGTAGTGACGCCCGCTGAGAAGACATCCACCTTATTCCCGTAACCGCCGTGAAGACCAGCGGAAAAGATTTCTGGGGCCACGTACCTTTGGACACGACACAACAAAAGATATTAGCTAATGGCACTGCGACTGTCGCCAAGACACACATCACGACAACGTACCCTGGGGTGCCACACCTGCCGCGGACCAACCCATCCACGCCAACAAAGGTTGCCATTCCAAAATCTGCAACTTTAACAACACAGGAAGCTTTCGTTTCCGATGAGTTGCTGCTGTCTGCGTTTGTCTTGCACATGAGAAGGTTGGCCGGTTTAATGTCGCGATGTGCCAACCCAGCGCGGTTCATTCCGTCCAAGACCGAGAGGATGTCTCGAAGGATGAGAGCTGCTTCTTTCTCTGGGAGAACGCCCCTTGAGGAAACGTATTGGAACAGATCCATGCCTTCGAGCAGCTCTAGCTCAAGGACTAGGTGGTCGGAAGTCTCAAAGAACCCGCGCAGACGGACAAAAGGGGGTATTTTCGAACACTTGGTTGTCATGGTTGCTTGAACTGATGCCTCGCGAACAATGGTGTCTGCTCGTTCTTTATTCTTGACGACGCGCCGCCAAAATTCTTTCTTGTCAATTATCTTCAGGGCGCAGTCATCGCTGCCTTCCTGCTGCTGATCCATGTGTGGTCGACGTTTGGCGGAGTAAACCATTGCGTATCTACCGCGCCCAACTTCATCTGCCTCCTCATAGTCATACAGGTCCTGGATGGAAAGACGGGCCGCTCTGTTGAGGCAAGAAATCCAGTCAGCACGTTTCTCTCTGTCCTCTTCTAGTCGTATCGTCAGCTATTCGAGCAGATTTAAGGACTGTGAGTGCCCTCTGCAAACTATCATTTCCCAAGCGAACAACAACACATTGAAGCGCTACTCACCACTCGTTTGTCGGCTTTGGCGCATGGACTGACAAAGAACTCCAACTCTAACGCGTCGAGAAAGTCTGGGTGAGCGTAGCTTGATGAGTGCTGAAGATGGGCATATCCTCTGGGTAGCCCTTGAAGGATATCTCCAGTTTGTTCGTCATATTCTAGCAGATAGTTCTGGCGCAGGATGAGGATGCAACTTGACCACCACCGTTGCTGCTGATGCTGGATTGGTTCTTGAACGACATAGCTCAAAAGCGCCTTTCCAAGAACAATACAACCAAACAACGGAGGCAATTCAGGGGGAGAAGAGAAGGAGTGCTGCGACCCGGCAGGATCAGTTGGATTGTTGCTGACAACGTCCCCGTCTTTCTCTTCTGTAGGTTGTTGTCCTTCTGATCCATACCGTGCACCGCTGGCATTTCTGGACCTGGACAAGGAGATCGACGTAACACCCTGCAGCAATGGACAAGTGGCCAGTGCTGCTGGGCCAATGAGATAGCGCCTACCTGCCTGCCAAGTATCGACCATTTGAAATGGCCTGAGCATTCGCATGGACTTGTGAATCGATACATTTTCATCAACAGTGGGCAATGATGAGCTCATGAAGCGATGATGGCTGCTGCCACTGCCACTGCCCATACTTCCATTGGCACCCGAGTGGTACGATTGTTGATGTGATCCTGAATAAAATTTGTTTTGGGCTGGAGAGAAGAGAAAGAACATGAAACAGACAGCGAAGTGAGAAGGACAATAACAAAAAAAGCCAGCTAGCAACCTGACCACCATGCCATCAATAGCCATTGTCTTACGGAGAAACCCCGGATTGTAGGTGGTGTAGTGTGGTGTATCTCCGTGACGTGTGCTAGGTTCATCGCCCAAGTAGGCAGAAGTGGAGTCCCTGGCATACAGCGAGGAGTTGTGGAATTCTGTAAATGCTTTTTTGATTTCAGTAGTAGCCGAGCTGGGTGACATGGAATGATAGGAAGTAGAACCCGATGTGACGGGAGACTGCATCGAATGCTGCTGCTGCGGGGTGGGCAACGCTTCAGGTTGTAATGATGATGATGATGATTGTTGTTGGTAATATTGATACTGATACTGTTGATGCAGCGGTGATTGTGGTGCATAAGGTAAATGATAGGTAGAAGTAGATTGCGCGTTAGGATAAGAGTGCAAGCTGGCATGTTGTTGAGAAAGCTGAAGTTGGGTGTGTTGCATGGGAGGTATCAGATGATGCTGATGTACTTGAGGCTGTTGATACTGATGTGACTGAGCTATTGGAGGATGTCTGGGTGGAGGAACAATCGAACCAGTGCTGGTACCAGCAGAGCTAGCCCTTCTTAGCGTTTGATCCAAAACATCGAGTTTAGGTGCACTGACGATGCGTTGGGATTGTGCTCTTTTGTGCTGAGCGCTACTCGGGCTGTAGTTCTTATCCTTTCCATTCCTCATGGGCTCGTCTAGCTCATTTAAAGACTTGGTTTTTCTTCTACTTGACTTGTTGGGATCTTTTGAGCTGCTACCACCACCAAATATCGAGTGAAAGAACTTGCCTCCACGGACGGAATGATCTGAGTTTTCATTAGCGCCGCCGTTATTTCCGTTGTTGGATTTTGACGACTGCTGCGTAGATTGTGGATGTGTCTTAGCATGTTGCATCGGAGCCATGAGAGGGACCTCAGGAAAGGCAGTGGTATCTTGTGGCTGGTTGGAACGCTTGGAAAGGAAGGACCGAAAGTTGTTCTCCCAGACTTTTCTGGGTGGGGTATCCAGAGGGCTGATGGGTACCTTGGTGGATCCACTCGGACTACCTGACGCTAGTGTTAGCGGAGGCGATGGAGGTCGAGGCGAAGGAGATGCCTGCCCTAAAGCAGCCATGCTCCCCATGGAGCGAGCTCTCCCAGAAGTGCCAAACTTTCTCCACGATTTTCGAGAAGGTGACGGTAAGAGAACGCTTCCGTCGCCATTCGTATGGTTGCTGCGACTCCTATCAGTCATGATGGTCGGCTTTGTGGTACGGGTATGATCAGTGGATGTCACGATCGATGTGGTTCTTGTCCGTAAAGGACAGAGAGAGTGTCGGCACCAAACGGTCCAACCGAATCCTTCTTGTCCGAGAAGCTTTTGCTACCCTTGTCTTAACTGCAAGGCTAATAAGATATCTATCAATCAGTTTCCAGCAAACCTTGAAACCATGCCACACTTTGGCCAGCTTTCTCTTGTCTCTACAAGTAACCAGCAATTGGATGGGCCACAGTCCGGTTGTGATTCTGAGACTATTGTGTCGGATGCATGGATGTGTTAGTTGTTGACAATGAGGTCGGTTGTTGGTTGCCATGCATGACGGTCCACTCCTCGAAAAAGACAGTGTTCGTTGCTTCTTTCTCAAGGTAAGGCATTGGATAACACGGTCTGAACCAACCAATCAAAACTGGGGGTGAACATGATTACAACACAGAAAAAGCTAAGGTGAGTTGATGATATAACGAAGCAATCTCCCTTCCAGCTGTCAGCCAACAGATCTCTGTAGAAATCTTATCTTGGAGCGCATGCGGAATTGAGGCATTTTGATGAGGTTTTGAGCAATTCAGAGAACAAGACTTAATTTTGATTTGGTTTGACTATTTTGACTTTTTGGAAGATCAAAACATCAACAAATTAATTACAACAACAATGATATAATTAACAGAATAAATGAATTGACACTTTTGAGTCCTTTCGAATTGTTAGAAACAACCAATTACAAATTTAACCGCAAAACGTCAATTTAGTATCAAAATGCCTCAAATTCTTGATACTGCCTTGTCCGAGGACACCTTCCACAACAGAATTGGGAGCTTTCCCTTCTTCCCGAAGCAAAATGAGAACTTTTTGTCTCTTTTTGGGATCAAAGACGTGGTAAACCATGTATTCAATTTGCCGAAAGACATTACACGTACTTGAAAATAACCACGTCTGAAATGGGTCAACAACACGTGACCCGATCGATTGGAGAGGCTGGCAGAACATGCAGCAACCCAAAACAAAGCATGGCTCCACAGTATGGCACCCAATGAACCTTCCAATGCCGCCCACACCTGCATCTTGGCACACAACCTCCCCCGCCCATTTGCTCAAACTGCTCATAACCAACTTCACTCTGCTCCCAAAGCTCTGCTCCCACGTGCTACCAAACACTTCTCTCCACACATTTCCACCTCTGCCCCCTGGTCTCCCAGCTGATGGGCCCACCAACCACAGGCTTTATATATGACTACTGGTACCCACCTCGCCGACCACCTTCACCATGTCATACCATCCGCATCATCCAAATTTCAGTTTGCTCTGGGTGCCAGCCCACCCATGTCTTAGCTGACACCTTTGCTCCAGGCTCCCATGTGGAACCTCTTGACCCCCCCCCCGGCACTATGGCTGCATACTTTCAAGCTGGCATCACCTAGCGTGCTGTAGATTCCCTATTAGAATAGCTATTAGAACTATGACCATATTATTATTAACACATGTGCTGAGTTCTGTCCGGCAACGCCAGGGCACAGAGTTGTGTTGTTGTGGATCGGTTTGCTTTCCTTAAAACAGCACATGGCCGTTTCCTTCGAGTGCAGGAGACTGTCCAGAAGCTTGTGCCGTTGTGGGAGGCGCCCATATAGCAGCAGCTCTATTGAAGACTGGAGAATTGAGTACTAGTACAGACATCCTTACAGCTGCCATCAACGGGGGCTCAGTCGCCCTGGACGCAGGTTCCCCTTTGGATGCCATTGGTGATTGGTGTTTCCCATGAATTTTCACTGCCACTTGACGGGCTTCAGTAAGACAAAAAGGCAATCAAATCCGCGTGCGGGTACTGTACCTGTACTGGTACCGGTCCAGGTACTTGATCGCACAGCTGATCTGAAAACCCTTCCGTGACATCAATTAGCGACTTCGCTGGTTTACCGTACGGTTAACCTTTTCAAAGTGGTACCGAAGAACTTCTTAGGGTTCTTTGACTCCTACACGAAAGCCCCGAACCGCATGTTTGTCCCGATCACCGGGCGACAATCTTGCCTCTCGCTGAACTACTCACATTTTGCCTTCTTTTGCCTGTTGTTAGCGGGTGAGCGAGCACTTGGTGATTGGGTCTGCGAGGCCATATTTAGTTGCCGAGAGCTTGGATTGCTGTACTAAGGAGTGCTCTCTCCCGCCAAAGATTTCTGCAGCGGACGTGCAGCTGCTTTGTTGAATTTTTTGTTAGAATATTTATTAGAAAAAGAGCCGAAGAACATCGAGTGAAGGCAATGGAGCAATCTGCCAAGCAAGAGGCAGGCACTGTGCTCCGTACCATCGGGAAATGGACCAGCACGAGTTTGTGGGGTGGAGCGTCAGCGTCAACGACAACATCTGAAAAGACAGACGCCCCTCATGATGAGGCAAGAGACGAGGCAATGCGAAGAAGTGGTGAGGGTGAGCGAGAGCCGACTGACACAAGGAATGGACCCGATGGGGAGAAAGCATTGGAATGTGATTTTGACAAGAACCCTACCGAGGTGTACCTTTCTCTCCTTAAAAAGGAATGGACCAAGGCCATCACCCGAGCACGGAGTCATCCTGACGAGGTAAAGTGCTGGGTATCTCGTGTCGAAGATAATGGCACGCTTCGTTGGAGGCTTTTGCCCATCCATGCAGCGATGATCTTCAAAGCACCGGAAAATGTTGTAGAAGCATTGCTCAGCGCATACCCTTTGTCGGCTGAAGAGCGCGACGATCAGGGCATGTTGCCACTTCATCTTGCCTTCCGCAATGATGCAGCTGAAAAGACAGTGGTTCTTCTCTTGAATGCGTACCCTCGCTCTGTCCTCGTTAAAGACCGAAAGGGACGTACTCCCCTTGACGTGGCTCGATCTTCCAAGTCTCCTATTCGTGATATCTACTTGCAGTTGCTTACCATGGGCACAACCGGTGAAGGTGGAGAAAGCAGCAGCGTGCAGGCCGTTGAGACTACTCAGTCGAATAATTTGGCGCTACAAGATGCCAGGTTTTTACAAGGAAAGCACCGCGAAGAGAAAGCCAAGGCTAGGGAAACGACCTTTCTCGTCGAGAACCTCAAGGAAGAACTTGCCAAGGCGGAAGGCAAATCCGAAGTATTGGCCGAACATGTCCACGAGTTGGAGGATGCTTTGACTTGCAAGAGCGACGAAAGACGCAATCTCCAAAGCAAGGTGAAACACCTGGATGCAAAGTTGAAGGAGCAGTCGTCGGCTTCTGGTCAGGTAGAAACCTCCTTGAAAGTTGAAAACAATCGCCTGCAGCGGGAGTCTGAAGAACTGAAAGGTTCTCTTGAACAAACTCAGGAGACTTTGAAAGAGGCCAACGCCCAAATTGAAGAAATGAAAAAGAGTTTTGACGACAGGCTCCAGACTTGGGTTCGACGATGCATGCGCTTGGAGGACGACGCTAAGAAGATCCGCACGGACGTCGAGGCTGAACTCAGGGAGGAGACAGAAACTCTCAAGAACGAAACAGAGGCTCTAAAGAAGGAAAAGGCGTTGTTGGAAAGTGACTATGAGGAATTCGAAAAGAACCATGCGACGAAGGTGAACATTCAAATCGATGAGCTCGAGAGGAACTACGAAGAACGAATTGCTGAGTGGAAACAAAAGGCGGAAGAGGCGGCCAACAACAAGAACCAGCAGGCAGAATTGGAAGATTGGAAGAGCAAGGCTGCCGAGTGGAAGAGCAAGGCCACAGAGCTGCAAAGTTGGAAGAACAGGAGTGAGCTTGAACAATCCAGAGGTGGGTTGAAGCGTGCCGACGACGCTTCAGGACTTCGCAAAAGAGTTGTGGAACTGGAGGCAGAAAGAGACTCGCTTCAGAGTTCTCTTCAAGTAGCCAAGCGGCAACAGGCTGAAGCAACTCGGGAAAACAATGACCTTAAATCAAAGATTTCACGAGAGGAGAGGAAGCGCAAGGATGCCGAATCAATGAATGAATCCCGACTTGAAGTTCTTACCCAAGAAAAGGTGGCCCTTCAGGAACAGTTGGGGATGCTAAAGGAATCTTCTGATGTTGCACCCGAAGAGCAATGCTTCCCATTCAACAGGAACAAGGAACTCCGTCTCAAGCTCTTAACACTTGAAGCTGAGGTCAAGAGTAAGGGTCAAGTTGAATCGGCACTGAAGAACGAGTGTTCCAATCTATTGGAGGAGAACGCTGCACTTCACTCATCCATGGAAGCAATTCGAGAAGAAAGAGATGGACATTACAACCAAGCTGAAAAGATTCGATTCAAGTTGGAGGATGTGCAACGAGAACTTGCTGTAGCAAAGTCAAACTTCGAGCGGGACCTGAGAGACGCTGTTGAAGAGGCCGATTGCTTGCGAATGGATACAGACACCTTGCACAAGGAGAATGAATCTCTTGAGGCCACCATTGTGGAAATGAAGTCGAGAATAACGACGTCCAACAAGCAAATGGAGGACTTGCTTCATAAGGAAACCAAGCAGAAGGACCTAAGGCTGAAGTTAATTACCCTTGAAGCCGAGAGCCAGAGCAGAGCACAGGCAGAATCTATGTTAAGGACTGAATGTGCAAATCTTCGAGAAGATAAGGTCTCGATGCAAGTCACCCTCGAAGTAACGGAGAAGCAAAACTACGAATTGAAGCTTCAGCTGCAAGAATTGAAATCGGGCTATGAAAGGGACGTTGCTGCCCTTCAAGAATCGAAGGATTCGCTTGAAGCGCGCATAAAGCATACCGAGGCCAGGCACCATGGGGCCTGCGATCGTGCCGCTGCAATCGAGAAGACTCTGAAGGAAGCCAAGAGTTCCTTGGAGGATGAAAAGGAATCTCTTCAGCACGCCCTTGCTCTCGCAGAGGCCAAACACGAGGCGGCGACAAACTACTTGGACGAAATGGAGGCAGAGATGACGTCTGAGATGATGAAGCTTCGTGATGAGAAAGAGCGACTGAGAAATTCTTTTAACTCTTCTGAATCAAAGGCATGTGAGGTTCGTGCTCAGATGGTGGAGATGGAATCGAACTTCATGGCCGATCTTGACAGCCTTCGAAACGAAAAGGGCACTATCCAAAACGATTTGGAACAGGCACACAGGAAGGTCGCATCAGTGGAGAGGCAGAAAGAATCCCTTGAGGCTTCTCTCAAGCTTTCGCGAGAGCGCCACGAGGAGCTACAAAAGCATTGCGACGGAATTGAGTCGAACTTGAACGCTGAAGTAACTGCACTTCGGGAGGAAGTGCGGGGTCTCAGCGCTAGCCTTGCAAAGGCAAAAAGGGAGGTCGAAGGTCTTGAAAGGCAGAGAAAGTCTCTACAAGATGCTCTCGATTACGCGGATTCCACGCAAGACGACCTTCGGCGTCAGCTGAACGAAGTGGAAGATCTTCTTTCCAAAGAGATCAGCACCGTCCGTGCCGAAAACTCGGCTTTTGCACACGACCTTGAGCAGTCCAGGAGAGTCAACGAAGAGTTAGAACAGGACAAAGAAGCATTGAAAGAAGCTTTAGAAGACTCAGCCAAGCGTTTGGCAGAGATCAAGACACTACGTGATGAAATGAAAACATCTCTGGGTGCCGAAATCAGTTCTCTTCGCACTTTCAATGCTCAACTTGAAGACGCGATCCAAGAGAAGGAGGAGCGAGTCGAGTCCGTTGCCAAGGAGCTTGACGAAATTGAAGACGCGGCTAAGTCAGAAAACGCTAAGCTTTGGGAAGAAAATCAAACATTGCAAGAATCACTTGAGCTTGCCGAAAAGTCCAACGATAGCTTGCAGACGGAATTGCGCGACTCAACAAGGGACTTTGAGAGCCAAATTACCCACATGCAAGAGGAGAAGGAGCAACTAACGGCAACATTGGATGTAGCGGACACCAAGATCAAAGAACTTTCCGAGCAGTACGATGATCTCAAGACCCAACTTACAGAGCAAATCGAGAGCCTCGAGAATCAGAGGGATGATCTGCAAGCCAACTTGGAACGAGTGCAAAACGAGAATGCCGCAGCGAGGGAAGAAATGGAAAACATGGAGGATGCCATCAAGATGATTGAGGGTGAGTTCATCTCAGCTTCCACTCGCATTACGCAGTTGAACGAAGAGCTCGAAGATACCAGGAGCCAGTACAACGCTGCCAAAGACGATATTGCCAGCCTTAGCGCCGCCAACGAGAACAACCAAAACGAACATCAGGCCAAGATCTCGGTACTGGAAGCTGACCTATCTTTGATGCAGCACTCCCTCGCCTCGCTTAAGGATGCACACGAACAGCTACAGGATGAGAAGCAAATCCTAATCAAGGAGAAGACCGTGCAAGCCGAGCAGCATGGTCGAGAATTGCAGAACATGGAATACCAGGTCACGGCGGCGACAAGTGAAATCGAAGCGCTCAAGGATGAACATGACAAGCGACACCAAGAGCTGACAGCGAAGATTGGAAAGCTCCTGGAAGATCTCAAGGAGAAGGCGGCGACGGAAAGGGCCTTGAAGAATGAAAACTCCCAGTTCCAAGATGAAATTAGGCAGCTCCAGACTAATCTCGAAACCTGTGAAGGCGACCTAGACTTGGCGCTGAAGAACCTCGAAGCGAAAGAAATGGAATTTGAAGTAACGATAAAGGATCTTCGATACGGGAACGAAAAGCTTTTGGACTCCCTCTGCGTTGCAGAAAACAAGCAAGTCGAGGCCTCGGACCACATTGATCACATTGAAGCCACGCTGAAGGCAGACAATGAATCGCTGTGGGAGGAAAATGAAACTTTGAAGGAAGCTTTGAGGCAAGCTGAGGTGAAGCA
This sequence comes from Seminavis robusta, assembly GCA_903772945.1. Lineage (NCBI taxonomy): Eukaryota > Bacillariophyta > Bacillariophyceae > Naviculales > Naviculaceae > Seminavis > Seminavis robusta. The sequence goes on from CAICTM010000334.1 coordinate 24,456, forward strand.
TCGCGATGCCTTCGAAAACATCGATGACATCGAGAACACTTTGAGGTATGAAATTGCTGCCCTGACTGAGGAGAATGAAGCCGTGAAAGAACAGCTCAAAGAAGCAGAAGAGCAACAGCAGAACGCTATCGACAGCTACAACGCTCAAAGGAGTGTCATCGAGGCCGACAGAGCAGAACATCAAGTCCTACGAGAGACTTTGGAGATTTCTGAAGCCAAGGTGAAGTCGTTCGAAAGACAAATAAATGAAGTGGAAAATGGATTGTCTGAAGAGCTCGAAAATCTTCAAAAGGAAAACGAAGAGTTGAGGGAATGCTTGGAGGAGGCAGAAAGAAAAAGAGACGCAGCTCTCAAGGCAAAAACTGAAATGGATCAACGAATTTTCGAAGCCAAGCACGGCACCGACACTGCAGCGAGTGAACTCGAAAAGGCCGAGCAGAAGTACCAGGAGACTTTGGATACGTTGGAGCATATGCAGACCTCGCTCCAGGCAGAACTTGCGGTCGTCACGGATGAAAAGAATACTCTGGAACAAATGCTGAAGCGAACCGAGGGTATATACAAAGAGGACACTGACATGTTCAATCGTATCATCGACGACCTCAAGGCCGACAATACAAGCCTCACCGAACAGATTGATTACCTTCAGGGTTCTGTCAAGAACACAAGCCAAGATCTGGAAACGATCAAGAAACAAACCGAAGTGGTGGAAGATGAGCTCCAATCAGAATTGTTCAACATCGTCGAGGAGAAAGAAGAGATGGAATTGGCACTGAAGAATGCCAAGGAGCAACAAGAAGCAACACTGAAGCAGCAGCTGAAATCACAAAAGACGCTGATGGCCGAGAATGCATTGTTAACGAAAGAGAAGGCTACCTTGACAGAGGAGCTCCAACAGTCCAATTCAAACTACGTCGCACTTTGCAAGCAAGCAGACGAGCTGAAGGACCTTTACGAAAACCAGCTCAAGGAAATTCGTGTGAAATTGGTCAAGTACAAGCTCGACATCAAGACGAAAAAAGAACAAATTGAGTTCCTTCAAGGCACTGTCAAAAACTCCAACGTCGACCTGGAGGAAATCAGGAAGCAGAGTGAAGAGGCGGAGGATGAACTTCAAACGGAGCTGTTCAATCTCCACGAGGAGCGCGAGGCACTCGAAAAGGCATTGAAGCAAACCAAGGAGGATCACAAAAATGCCTTCAAAAAGAGTGACGATGAACGCAAAGCTCTCAGGCTCGAAATTGATTCGCTGAAGCAAGAGCAGGCCACTCTGAAAGAAAAGCTCGAGGTAGCTGTGGCTGGCTCCGAGGCTGGCACAGCACAGGCTGATGAGATGAAGGAGATATACGAAGGCCAACTCAAGGATCAGAAGGCAAAGGTACTCAAGTACAAGAATGATATCAAGACAAAGAAGGAAGCTGAAGCAGCACTAAAGAAAGAGATCAAGTCGCTCCAAGACAATCTGCAAACGCTTCGAGTTGATCTCGAGCTGGCAAGAGAACAGCACGAAGACGACACATCACTTTTGGAAGAGTCAAAGAAGGCAACCGACGAACAGCTCAAAGAAATGCGGGTCAAGGTTTTCCGAATGGAGGAGGAAAGCAAGAGCAAGCGCAAGCTCGAAGCAAATCTCAAGACTGAGAACACCAGACTCCGGGAAGAGATCGAATCCTGCGAAGAAAAGCTTGAAGAGCTCCAAACCAAACACGACGAACTTGAAAAGGAGTTTACAGACCTTCGTCTCGAGCACGATAACATCGTTACACGCGAGTACGGGCAGAGAGGGAAGAATTCGGATGTCGAGCTTACTCTGAGATCCCGCATTGCAAGTCTCGAGGCTGAGCGCGCTACACTTCAAGCTGATCTGGAAGCAGCTCGAGATTCAGCAAAGCAACATGTCGCTGAACTTGAAGCCAAGTATGAGAAGATCATCAGCGAGAGCGAGAAGCCTGATGACGACGAAACAACAAACAAGGCGGTCATGGCACTGCAAATGGAACTTGATAGTGTACGCGCTGAATATGCCTCCGCCTCCAAGCAACTCGAGGACATGAAGGACAGCCATGAGAAATTGCGACAGTGGAGTTTTGCTGTCATGAAACAGGGCAAAGAGAACTCGTCGCTCAAGGCTGAATGGGCCAGTGCTCAAGCCCGTGCGGCACTTGCTGAGGCGCAGGTGAAGTCCCTGAAGGAGGAAAAGGATGAGCTCGCTGAGTTCTTGAACAAGTCGAGGGTCGAAGTACAGCGCAAGAAGCAAACGCTCGAGTACACGATCCAAAGTCTTAGCGATAGCTTGGTTGGCGCTGCTAAGGTAGTGGACGAGATGGCGGAACAGCAACAACAGATTGTGCACGAAGCATCGATTCACGAAGATGACTTGGTTCGAGCGTCCGAGGCTCGCGCCACATTCCTGAAGGACAGCGGGAGTCAAGAGGAATTCTTCAGCAAGGCATGCAAGAGTAGCAAGAAGATGGCCAGCCTGCTTCGACGCCAAGGACGCAAGTTCGCAGAACACATGGATGCGTATCAGGCGCTATTGACACAGTGGTCTGAATCTGTAGCAACAGCTTCATCTATGTCAGTGGCGGACGAGGAGACGACGCTACCATCAGACGAGGCAAAGGATAAAGAGGCACGTGACGACGGAGACGCAGAACCTATGTCCACTTTGGAAGAAACGACCCAACCAGAGGCACCCACCGACGAGGGCGATTCTCCAGTGCATCGTGTCGAGGGTGAAAAGGATGCCCAAGACGGCGACGAAGACGAAGCCGAGCCTCAAGATCGAACGGATCAAGCTGTAAATGTGGCATGCGCGGATCAAGCAGCAGATCCTGTCGACAATGATGAACAACGGCAAAACGACAGCGCCGAAGAAGAGACGACGGTGGCCGAAGAAGAGACGACGGTGGCCACCGGACCGGCGGAGAAGCCAGTTGAAACAGACGAAACAGACGTGAAAGCAGCAATGGAAACAACTCGGGATGCAACGAACGACGTAGTGACAACCACAACAACTGCAGAGGAAATCACGGAAACCCCTGAAGGAACAAAAGAAGAGCCAGACGAGCCAGCGCTAGGAGAAGAAGAGGGCGAGAAAGAGGCACAAACAACGCCATTGCAAAAAGAATCAGCAATGTCAGCTGATACCGCAACCATAGTCGTCAACGAGGACGAAACAAGGGACGACGAAGAGGTTCCATCATCACCACGAAACGAAGAAACGTGTTCTAAAGACAGTTCGGAAGGAGATTCCTGCAACCTCGAAGAGAACATGTCTAACGATAGCTCCGTGGATGCGTCAACAAGAATGAGCAGCTGCGAAGACCTTGACGACGACAGCACTCGCAACGAACAGCGTACAGGAGTGATTCCCTTGGAAGACGGCATTGAGATGTTCCACAATCCAGTGAGTTGATTCCCTTTCACGAGCGGCTGGCTGTCAAATGCCGTTGTTCGCTTCGAGTCCTAACCTTACTGCTCCCATTGTTTCTCGTCTGTTTTGCAGTTTGTTCTGTAGTGTACGATTGAATTTGATTCAAGACAACAATGATGATACAGTGTCTCGCGCACCGCACCATCAGAATGAAGGGTGGACACCACCAGAGTTTGCTCCTCATAATGGATCTGTGTGCGGGGGCGGAAGCTACCCAACAAGAAAGACGTAGTGTGATCCATGCATCCATATATAATACATGTTACTAGTAAACAAAAGCGTCTAAACAGAGTTTTGAAGAATACTGTGTAGCTCTTCGTCAAAGATGCCTCGTGTGCACACGGACGGAAGGGAAGTTTGAGCCTATTGGTTTTGGAAGGGTGATGTCTCTACCGGTACCACGACGAATGGCCAATCTTGATGCATCGCAACAGCTGATTTGTTTTTGCCTTTACCGCTACATGGCTTACAGTACGGTACGGTATGACAATGCCAGTTGACGAGCCAAAGGGAAACAGCAACGAGTACCTCCGGCGGCCTAGCTAGCTACGTTTAGTGAGTTCTCTTGTGGAGTGAAATCGTAGGGTAAACATACCGGTAGCATGGTACAGTTGGCACCTGTCTACGGTATGGGGCCATGGAGGGAGAACGCCACACCCGTACCGGTACCGGTAGCTGTACCGGTAGTGAGTTCTCTTGTGGAATGGAAATCTTTTCTTCTAATGTTAGCTCGATCTATGCATGCTCTATACCGGTATTTGCTAACTAAGTAAGAGTAGCCCAAGCTGTCCTCCCTCCATGTTACCACGAATCGACAGCACGCTAGCTAGTTGTTGTTGTTGTTGTATCACCAGCAATTCCCTCTGTTGTACATGTATTGTCTCCACAGCCGAACACACATCAATCAATCAATCTAATTTTGACGACTGCGCCAACACATTGGTATTTGCCTTGCGTTCATACGTGATTACCATGTTGTCCATTGTCACCAATGTGTGCGGATGATACCGCCCCAATAGCTGTAGTTCTTTCTCGAGGCAGGCTTCAAACAGTGGTTCTGCCTTGTCATACTTATGCCGATCCAGCCAAATCGCAGCCCTATTGTGCATGCTTGCCAATGTGGCAGGATGATTTCCCCCCAGTACGGTTTTTCGTTGGTTCCAACAGTCGTCATATAGCGCCATGGCGGCTGCATGGTTTGTTTGTTGATGGTCGCCTCCCAGACGGAGCAAAATGTTGGCGAGTAGATTGATGGACGACAGCGTATCGGGATGAGATGGCCCGAGCAACTTTTTGCGTTGTGCGAGGCAGTCTTCCAACAAGGTTTTTGCTTCGGCATGATGTTCTTGCTTGTGATACAGTCGAGCCAGATTATGCATTGCCTTGCATATTTCGGGTTGGAGTTCTTTTCGTTTTTTCTTGTCGAATTGAAACGATATTTGGAAGCATCGTTCCAACTGACATTCGGCTCGCACGTAGTTTCCTTGATGCCGATATAGTTCGCCCATGACATTGTAAAGTTGTAGTAGTTCGGTATCGTTGTCGCATTCGTTCAAAGCCTGTTGACAAGTGGCAATGACCCAGTTTCGATACTGATCCAATACCAATGCATTGGCGGGTGCCATGCCCATACTTTGCAGCATGATGTGTCGTAGAATGGCTTGTTTGTCTTGTGCCACTGATGCGTGACTGCGCTCCATGTCAATGAGAGCCTGTATTTGGTGGAGCATGTCATTTGGATCGTGTTCTATCAGTGTTTGGAAGAATTGTTTCTTTTGATGTTCCGTCATGGCAAACTCCAAAGGCGTTACGGCACCTGTAAAATACAGTTCCAGCAAACACCAAGCGCGGGTAATGGGAGGGGCGAGGAGGGGTGGATGATTGGGAGTGATGCTCGGATGAGGGACCATGACTACTACTGTTCGTCCAATTTCGGTAATGGTGGATTGAAGTGAGTGAAACCACTGTGGATTGTCGAGACTGCTGTACTGCTTGTGTGGATTAAGCGAAAAGAGAGACATCCAAATGATGGGTCTTTTATGACGTGTACTTGTATCGTCATTGCTGCCGTCAGATGCTGCTGGGCCAAAATGACATTCCAAAGACTCAATAATTTTCAAAAACTCGCTCTGCCAATCATGACAAATAAAGACGGCCGCCTGGGCCGCCACAGATGGATGCTGTTGCGATTCTAGCCATTCGCAAAACGATTGGTCTCCTTGTTTCACCATGGGCTTGACGAATTGTTCACACACTTGATGGGTGCTTAATCCTTGCAATCTGTCACGGCCGCCACATGCCTGGTAAAAGTCGGGCAGATACGACCAGTACAGGCCCGCCTTGGGACAAAGAACAGTGGAGCCTGGAGTGCATGATGATGTACACGGTTCGACCGATCCTTTCTTCTCGGCGTCGTCTTGGTCTTCTCGGGAAAGGGAACCTCCCATCGTGAGGTGGACGAACAATGCAGCCGAATGTCGAACAGATCTTCGTCGTCGATCTTTGTCGTCGAGAGAATTGTTTTTGATTTGAACAAAATAAAAAAAAAATCGAAAATTTAGGGTCGTGCAGTCTATTTTTACCATTCCCAATTAAGGGAGCACGAGGCTTGGGATCATGCAGCTCAAGCAAGAGCTCCGTGTATGAACTGAACCACACCGTGCATGCAGTGTGGATGCTACATCGGCAAGAATGAGAGGAATGTATTGGGTTACGATTGGATCCTTTCGCCGCGCCTGTTTCATTTTCTGAGACTAGCTAGTACGCTGTACACTGTGTAGCATACACCCAATGAAAAACGAACATCAACGGGGCGCAAATTGCAAACTCTAGGTTCAATTCGTGGGTTCACTGCAGCCGCTGAAACTTGCACGGATCTTTGAACTCTTCACTCTCAATCGACACTTCGGCCTTTGTCCATAGATCAAGGAGAACTTCTTCAGCGTTAGTATTTGATTTACTCCAGATTTTCCCGGCTTGACAGATATGCGCAATGGTGGGCTGACACACAGATGAAAGGTATCTGATTGTGGAATCCTCCAGATCGCACTTCTTTCCCATCCTGGGGCAGGCAACAAGAAAGAAAAACGTGAGCAAAAAAGAAGAGTGAGCACGAGACATCACCCAACAGTAGGAACAGCGTCCTTGCCTTGCCGTATTTTACTCACCTGAGAAAGTGTACGCGGCAAAAAGTCCATTGTCGGCATGTGAATTCATCGAACGTGGGGCTGTGCGATTTCGTGAAATAATCAACCACATCATTGTAGCCATCCGATGGGCGAGCAGTCACAACTCCCAAAACATACACTGGGCCAATGTAGCCCTCATCGCCCAGCAACCTTGCAGGCATGAAGCGACACTGTGGATATTCGTGTCTCATCAAGATAAAATCACCAACTCGTACTGAATTTTCAAACATTTTCACCTGCGTAAAGGCACTTTTGTTGTAATAGTCGTCTGCTTTCAAAATGCCGATGATGGCTTCATCTGTGTGCCCGTCTGACTTGAGGTTCAAATAGTTTTGGGTATATGCTGCAAATCCAATGGTGGCAGCTTTAGCTGCAATGAAGGTCCCAAAACCTTGGTTGCTCTTTTTATTGCCGTTTTTGCTCTTGCTAAGGAAGGGATTGATATGGAATACGCTTGTTGAGTTTGAAAGGAAGTTATCTTTGGTAAAGAGCTCCTCTGGATTTGGCAAGGATGCCGATTCACCAAGCAATGCTTCAGGCCCAGCCCCCGGAGCCGTCCTCGGCAAGGCTGTCGCGGCAGACTCGGTTCTTTCCGCCACTGGACCCCCACTCGAGACAGCTTCAGGAGCTTCAACTGCAGCACTCGGTGGAGAATCGGGGGCCCCATTTTGGTTATTACAATTGGATGCTGCGGCTTGGGCCGATGGAACAGCGACGTTTGGGGTTGCCGAAACAGCGAAGTCTGGTGTTGCTGAAGCAATGAAGTTAGAGGTTGCTGAAGCAGCCACATTTGGGGTTGCCGAAGCAGCGAAGCTTGTGGTTGCTGAAGCAGCGAAGTTTGGGGTTGCTGAAACAACATCGTTGGGAGCAGGTTCAGGTTGGCTGGCTTGACTGTCGTCTTTAATAGTAGCAATCTCGTTTTGCCTCTCACTCTCTTCTTCATTGCCCCCATTTGTAGATTCGCCTGATGACTCTGAAGGAACTTTCTGGGGAGGCGAATCAGCTGAGTTTGTCCTCTGCCTTCTGCCAGAAGTACTTGCCATGCTGTCAAGCTGACTGGCGGGTCGCTTTGCACTTGCTTTTGCACTCCTTGGATTGCCCCGCCGCGGAGGAGGTGGTATGACTCCCACTACCTCGATTTCAGAATCAGAATCAGATTCCGGTGTCTCTTTCTCTGTTTCGTCCTCCTGTTTTATAGTACCGGTAGGGCTCTTTGCAGATGCCGGATCACTTCGCTTAGAGATTTGAGTGCAGTAATCTACATTTGGTGAAAACCTCTCTTTCAGGAAGGCTTCCTCATCACCACATTTTGGGCAACGATGCCATTTGCCCTTGCCCAGGGGAACCAATGCCACGAAGCATTCCATGCAGTAGGAAAGATGGTTGCATGCTTGTGACTTGACAGGGCGCTTGTCTTCCTGATATCCATGTTGGTTCCTCTTTGTTCTCGATTCAAAGGGTTCCAAGCAAAGGTCGCACTTGTCGAACAACGACATGGTTTAGCTGCCTGTTGCTTTAATGATCACTCGTTGGATGGCTGCGTTGAGCAACCGCTTGATGGGATAGCAATGTTAATACACATCCCTTCCTTTTGGTGGGAGATACTGAATGAGCGATCCCTTTTCTATCGGTACTGGCGAGCTTCTTAGAAAAAGAAAAGATATTTTAAGCACGAATGAATGTCCATTCTGTGAAACAAACTTGCGCACTCTTATTACACTCCCTCACATCTCATACCGGTACCGGTAATACTCCCATGAAGAGCAGATCCGTAGACTTCCCCTCACAGTTCCAAAAAACTGCTGCTCTACCGGTATCCCATAGAAGGGATGCTTTCTACTACCTGGTGCAGCGTAGCACGCCAGAAGTTGCTTCTCTACAAGCACCATCATCCCTGCAAACTCTTGAACCCAACGTTCCAACTCCCACTGCAAGCCTCATGAGCACAGGTCCAGCCATCTCATGGGCAACTGCAGCCCCACTTGAAGATATTCAAATGCATGCAGATGCTCAGCAAAATTGAAGTATGTATGTTTTGCACTCCATTTTTCTGAAAATGATGTCCTCGGCAGCAACCAAACTGCGTGTTTTCTGGACTGCTTCATCATTTCCACACTTTTGGAGGGTTTGCTTGTACCGGTACATCGTAGCTCTTCCTCCAGCTTTGCTTGGTGTGGACCCTGACGTTGGGCCTGGTGTTGGTTGAAGGCGTATGTCCAACACACGACCTCAGAGCCGGTGTTTGGCCAATGCTGGTCCTGGAGTCCTGGAGTTGGGCTGTTCGTGGGGATCGGTGCTGGCCCGTTTTAAATTTGGCTTACTGATTTGATCCATTTACATTTTTTCATGCAGATTTTTCCCTGCAAGCTAGCTAGACTACATGTAGCTCAGCAGCTCAGCCACCGTACCGGTACCGGTACTGGTGGGATTGACCAGCTACTGTACTATCATGTAGCGGTAGACTATTTGACCATAAAGTGTAAAATGGTGCCGTGGGAAGGGGTGGGCATAACATAAAGACGCACAGTGGGCCCTATCATTGGTTTTCGCGCAACGGAAACTGGTCTGGCTGACGGAAATTTCCAAAGCTGTCTTAAGGACCGGGACTCAGGCTTGCGCGCCGCAAGGAAGACGAGGAGAGGAGCCGACAGGATGAACGATGCGCAAAGAGGGTGAAGGGCAGAAGCTGTGGAAGAGGTCTTCGAGAGTGTGTTGACAAAATAGCCAGCACCACCACCAACCAAGATACTAGTAGTCAATACAGTGCGTGTCTCCTGTCACTTTGCGGTTGGAGCCCTAAGCTTGCTGTCGAGGCATCGATCAATCAATCCAACAAGGAGAGCAGCAAGAGATTCGTCTATCCGTTGGCGACAGCTCCTCCAGTTCCCTGTCACAGTCTCCATCGTGTTTCCTCGCGCAACGACTAGGAGATGCCTTCGTTTCGGCAGTTTTCGTCTGGTGGACAGTCGTCGCACTTGCACACGCCCGAGGCAACGCCGCTGAGAAAGCGCGAGAACGATAGCTTTGCGTCTCCAGAAGCTCCTTTGTTGTGGCGTCAATCGCTTCAACCGGCAACCGGAGGTCTTCACAATACTAGTACTAGTTACAGTCCATCGATGGCTGCGTCATCATCACACTTTGCGGATGTGAACTTTGTACACTCATCACGGCGCCGGGGACGATACGATAACCGTCAAGGGGCTCAGTTCTGGGTTCCATGGGTCATGAGAGGGATACTGGCTTCTCCGCTCATTGTGGTTATGATGTGGCTTGCGTTTGTGGCCATTCGACACCCGAGAGAAGCACAGACTGTCAAGAACAATAATAGCTATGGCATGCCGCGGGTTCTCCAGCAAAAGCATCCCGAAAACAAAATCCTTCATCCATTCCTGGCTAGTCATCATCAGAAGAATTCTGCTAACGATCATCCGATTCCTGTCTACGTGCCCATGGGGGCTTCTCAAAATGATCAACAACTCCAGCAAGAGTTCACTCAGATGGTGCAGAACTCGGGCTTACAACAACCTCCGCAGTACATGATTCCTATGTCACAAGCTCACAAAACATTAATGAAGGAGAGTCAGTCAACGCAACAGCAGCAGTTCCAACAATACTCGCAACAAGGTCAACTGCAAATGAACATTCCAATGCAGCAAGCCCAGCCACAGATCATGGCGGGACAAAACATGATGCAGCTCACCCAGCAACAACCAGGGCATGGGTATCAACAGATACAGCAACCTCAAATGATGCAGCAACAGCAACAACAGCTTGAGGGAAACGTGGTTTTGCAGCAGGCTCAGCCACAGATGCAAATGCAACAGTCACAGTTGATGCAGCAACAACAACCACAAGTGATTCAACAGATGCAGCAACAACAACCACAAATGATTCAGCAGCAACAGCAACCGCAGATGATTCAGCAGCTGCAGCAACAGCAACCGCAGATGATGGAGCTGCAACAGCCGGAAGCAGAAACTCAACCAATCATGATGTACCCACGAGGGGGAAATCATGTTCAAAACCAAAGACCTGCGCATCCGTCAAGGTGGAACAACCTTAGAGGCGGAGGCAAAAAGCACGCAAAGCCACATAAGCTGCAACAACAAGATGTTCCTCCGCAATCAGCTGCGCAACCAAAGATATTCTATTATGAACCAAACCAGGCCATCGTACAGGGACAGTTGCAAGCCCCTACCGTTGTCTACGACGAACATGGTAACGAAATTGAACTGGCATCCTTGGTGACTGGTGTGACAGAGTTGTTCATCGAACCCCCGCTCTTGGCAGACCTGCCCATGTTTGGAGCATCTCAGCCCATCAACGGCAACAGACGAATGATGGCAGCCTCCAACAGCACCAACTCCACTCTTCCCCACTTACTGGGACCTCCTCCCTTGGAAATGAAAATCAAGACACCGGAGTCATGGGGTCAATCAACCTCCCAAGACCAATCCATTATTGTTTGTACTGTAGCAGTGATGGCGTTGCTCGTTGGAGCCTTGTCAGCGCGACGGTTGCGAGCTCGATCATACCTCTCATCTTGCATTGAAAACGAGAGCCTCGAAGATGATGTGGCCTTTGACAGCGCATATACCGTTACTGGAGGGGATAGCTACAATACCTTTGGATGGAAGGGAGATCTGGAGAAATTCGATGTGTAGCTTATGATTCCTTTCCCTCTTCTGCGCATGCATATAGTAACACAAAACTAAGATACACTATTACTACAGCTAGAACATTACATAGAAGCTTGTTGCCAGTAACCGCCGCACCACAATAACACCAGAGACCGACTGGCGGTGTTTCTTTGCGGGAGTTATTCAGTTCTTTGTCGCTAGATCTAGGGATGCTCCCACAGCAATGGCAGGAACAAAGGAGGACCACGCACAAAGTCTTGCTGCTCGAGATCGTCGCAAAGTGCCTTCACTTGAGACATTTTACATTCCTCAGTGGTTAGACAGAAGTCAGCTTCCATCCTATCGAGGATGGGGTTCTGGAGAATGGAGTGTATGGATACATCATTGTCTTCTGCTAGCTCTCCCACCGTTCGGATGATGCCAATAGAATCCATAAACGGGATCCTGATATACCAGGCCCGAGTAAAGTCAAAATCCAGGGATATGGTGGACTGCAGTGGAAAGGCGCCACTGGCGGCGGGTCGACTGGTCATGCTGCTGTTGGCCACTCGAACAATGTCCGCCACTACCGAGTTTGCCGCCGGAAATCTACCTTCTCCAGGTCCTGAATAGGTGCATAGACCAATGTTTCCAGAGTTGACAGCAACACAGTTGTTGTTGCCTCGAGTTGACGCCAATAAGTGATCATTGGGGATCATTACAGGGCTCACATAAACTGATAAAGCACCGTCATACTGGGCAAATCTTGACATTCGTCCCGCAGTCCCCAGCAATTTGATGGTGCAGTGAAGTAGTTTTGCATATTCAAAGTCAATGGAAGAGAGCTCTGTTATGCCCCTGCAGGGGATGCTTTTCACAGGAGATACTGTAACACCAAAGGCCAGCTTTGCCAAAATTGCAATTTTCGCTCGTACGTCGTATCCTTCTACTAGGTTTGTGGTATCTCCTTCCAGCAAGAAGCCTAGATCACGTGCTTCGGTCAGTGCCTGTTCATAAGGCATGCCTTGCTCCATTTTGCCCAACATGTAGTTGATTGTGCCGTTGCAAACACCCATGACTTGGTGTATCACATCTCCAGCATAACAGGATTGTAAGACTTGAACAATGGGTATCCCACCACAAACAGCTGCTTCATAGGCGAATTGTGATTTTGGATTTGTGGCTAACGTCTTTTCGATTTCAGACATGTGCTCGGCAATCAGTGACTTGTTGGCCGTAATGACGGCCTTGCCCCTCTTGAGAGCTTCCAGAACCACGGTCTTGGCGAGTTCGGTTCCACCCATGACTTCTATTATCAATTCAATCGAGTCATCGTTCAATATCGAATTGACATCTGTCACCAGAGACGAAACCTCCGAGTCCAAGTGAAAGCTCCGTGGTTTGGAAAGATCCTTGACACAGATCTTGGATATGACACAGGGCCGTCGCAAGTGGGGGAGTTGGTGGCCTCCATTTCCACTGTTGCCCATCAAGATCTCATAGACTCCGCCGCCCACCGTCCCGCCCCCAATCATTCCTATTCTAAGAGGACTGCTGCGACTACCTTGTACCCTCTGAGGCATGTTGGCAATGGCAGGTCGTTCAAGGAACCGAAACAGTGAACAGACCACATCTTCGCGATGCAAGTTTGTTCTGTGAAGTGATGGCTGCAACGTCAGTCAGGAAGACGGCAGATTTGTGAAAATACCGCAATACCAAAGTAGCCTGACGGTGCGTCTGGAGTCTTTCTTCACAGTTTATTCCAGATTCCTTCTGGGCCTTTTTCATCAATCAGTCATTGCCTGGATTGGTTGTGTAGTTTCGGATGTACATTTTGGACCACCATTACGTACTAGCTAGTACCAGGTACCGACACGTAGGGTCCAAGGTCCAAGCCCATTGCATCATCTATGAAGATCTGGAGTAACGTATAGGACGCAATGTGTCATTCTAGCTAGTTCTATACCGGTACCCTCTACCTAGACGAGGCAAGTACTTCCATCTGCTAGCTACTAGTTTTTATGTTGTTTTCCTTGAGTCCAACTAACTATTGGTTCTTCTTTCTTGATCTACTACCTGGTACATGCATTGTATTGTGTTTTTTTGAAATGGGTCTTCAGGTAAGAGCAGTGCTTTGCTCTCTCAAGCTGAAACACCGAAGGCGCTAGAATCAATCACCACGGGAAGGAAGTCACCAGCAAGATCATTCATCAAGGTCAAAGCAACATCCTTGAGAGTTCCTTCCAACTCGTCATCCACAAAGGACTCCACCGAGTCAGAGATGTCGGCTGTGATGTTGTAGTCCCCGTTGGATGTAGACACAGTAGTGGAAATAGTCGTGTCTCCACTCACAGTTGCTTCTGATGTATCAATTTCAAAGTCTTTGACCTCATAGTCAGTGATATGGGTCTCTCCAGTGTACTTGGAGAAACCATCCACTTCCACCTCAAAGGTTGCTTTGATGCCTGTGATCTCCACAGAACCAGTGGTGGATGTCTCCACGGACAAGCCACAGTCAGTGATTGTTAGTGTGTACGTACCGTTTACTTCAATCTTTTCAATTTCAGTCTCAATCTCAAAGGTTGCGCCTTCCCATTTCACCTTGTAGTTGGTGGCAGTGTAGGTTGGTGTTTCTTCCATGCTGATACTGTTGAATTTGAGGCTACTAGTTCCAGAAATTTCAGTGATGGAAACATCAACGGTGCCATTAGCAGTGCAGTTGCCTAGATCGGCTAGATCCTCCAACTCGTATGTCTGAGTGTGCCCATTGAGAGAAAACGGATCCATGTGATTCCCAAGCTCCTCAATGAAGACACTGCCAAGTTCGTCCTTGAGCGTAGGCATCATCTGTGCAAAAACTGACTCCATGGCATCTGAAACTGCCTGCTTAGCTCTATCAACCGCATTTCCAACTGCATCCTTGGCGTTATCAATCATGCCACCAATGAACAGCTCACGGCCAGCTTGACCATCATTCTTCGATTGTGGGGAGTTTGAAGTGGTGCTACGCAGGCTCCCATGGGCCAAAACGGCCATCATGGAGGCAAAGAGAAGGAGAAAAGCAGAAACAACTTTCATCTTGTTGGTTGCCTTTGGACGAAAACAGATTTGTGAGAAATTTCTGTACTATTGTCTTGTTGTGTTGCATGGTGACCGGTTGACTTTGGATATGCATGGATTGTTTTGGATTTGTGAGACCAGGCCCATTACGCAATCTTGCCGAGCGGAGTTTTCATAGTGCGCAAAATAGATTGCCTTTTGGGATGTTCCGATGCCTGTGCGCGTGCGCATTCCCGTCTCAAAGAACAAAAAGCGTCGCCCATAGCGGTGCGGTAACACCACTTTGCTTATGGGCAGACTATGTTTTGGAAATGTCGAATGTGTTGTGGTGGAACTAAAACTCTCCCTGACAATCTAGCTAGCTAGCTACAGACTGACAGTATTCGCTTCTTTCATCGGTGCTAAACTAAAACCACCAATCCAAATAAATATCGGGCGTACAGGAACCGCATCGATGCAATGGATCATACCAATCAATCAATCTTGGGACATGTACCTGGCTTGGCCGTGCGGCAGGCTTCACAAGATTTTTTGCCAAGAGCGTTCTCCAACGTGCAGATAGGGCACTTCCATTTCGTGACGCGTGGGGCCCCTCGGCGGCTTGGAGGAGTGGGTTCACTCGGACTCGTTACAACGCTCTTCCTGGAGGACCTCTTGGCACCTTCCCAGTCAGAATCTTCATCCTCGCTGCCACCTTCATCACTTCTGTCGCCGTCGTTGCTACTATCATCATCGCTGTCATCGTCCTCCACCACCTTGCGCTTCTTGTTCTTCTTGCCAGACGAGGCTCTCTCGTCAACACCACGCTTGCTTCCTTTCTTGGTGCTGTTGGTCGTTTCACTTGCTGCTGCTAATTTGGCCAGCTCTTGCTGCTGTTCTACCAAATGGGACGTGGTTTTGTCCCACTGCTTAACCAATGCCTTTTGTCGTTTGGCGGCCCTTTTCTTATCTTCCAATGCCTTGTTGGATTGTTGCTGGAGACTGGCCACGAATGTTTCCATCTGTTCCAAGTCTTGTCGCTTGCGCTTCAATTCCTTATCCGCCTTTTTGTATGCATCTTGGGTAGCCTTGTAGGTTGTCTCGGTCCATTCGACCATGTTTTGAGCCAGTTCCAGTGACTCTTCTTGCGCCTGCTCTACAGGATTCTTCTTTGTCTTTTTCTGTCGTTTCTTGGTGGTGCTTGTTTTGGCACTAGGAGTTTTGGCTGATGGAGTCTTGGAGTTATTCTCAGGAGGTTTTTGGTTTTTCGCAGTGGCGTTGGAACCTGCCGTGTTGGTGCCGTCGGTGGAAGCAGCAGTACTCGTATCTGCTGGCGTCTTTTTGTTGGCACTTGCCTTGTTCTTGGTCGCGGGGGTGATCAAGGCCGTCTTGTTCTTGGCAGACTGTGCTTGTTGCGGTTTGTTGGATTCTTTATTTTGGCCGCAATTTTTCTTGCGTTGTGCTGCATTTGCTTTGGCTTTGGAACCACTGCCCGTGCTAGTGTTTTTGGATGGAGGAATGGTGGTCTTTTTGGATGGCGGAGTGTTGGTTTTGGCAGCAGCATCCTTCTGGTGAATACTTGTATTGTCCTTGTCTTCGTCCTTGTTGTCATTGGGGTTGGGCACCGGCAGGTTTTCCAGCTGACTCTTCTCCTTGTTGGAGGATGCAGTGGATTTGGCAGTTTTGTCCTTTGCGGTAGTAGTAGTAGTACGGCTTGTGGCAGTTTTATTGGTGGATGACTCCTTGGCGGCATCTTTTGACCCGTCAGTCTTTGTCCTCTTCGCCTGCTGTGGTGACGGCTTTCTGGGCTTCGCAGGAGCCTTGAAGTAATTGGTAGCAGCTACCGATTCCTCATCAGTTTCTTCTTCGTCCTCTGAAGAGAGAAGATCAGGAGTCTTGCTGGGTCTACCTTTGGCACTGGTAGTACTAGTGCCCTTTGCGGCCTGGGTTGCATTCATCTTCTTGGCTTCTGTATCCGCCAGTTTCTTCTCATTGGATCCTGTAGAAACCGATTGTGACGTAGGCTTTGACTTGGTCGTGTCCTTGGGGGGCGCCAATGCCACGGTAGAGTCGGCATCCGAGTCTTCTTCCTCGGAAGAAGAAGAGAGTACAGGTTTCTTGCTGCTACCGATATTATTCCGCGTACCTGCAATGGAGACCCTCCTGGCAGTTGCACCCTTAGTGCTGATAGAGGCGGCATTAACAGCAGGATTAATAGTAGACTTGGTAGTGGTTCGCGTTCTTAGAAGGAGTTTTTCCTCCTCGTCCGACGATGATGAAGCTGGCGACATGATGTCAGCAGCCTTGGGAGGAGCGGCGGTGGTTGCGGCGGGAGGAGGAGGAGAAGCAGTTTGGCGGTTGCTTCGACGAGGAGCAATCATGTTCGTCACAAGATGAAGGGGTGGTAACCCAAGAACCATAGTACGATAGGATTGCCTCAAGAAACAAACTATGAAGGAGGAGACAAGGTGGCTACCCAATTCTACTAGAGTATTAGTATTGCCATACATTCACAAGAAGATAGCGGCATGAAAAATAGTGTCATTCCTCTTTTCGCGCTATTGTTTTGCCTCCAAAACGCGTGTCGTCCCTCCTTTTTGCGGGAACATCAAAGAACCCTTGTGCCTTCTTTTTTAAAAAGCTTCCAGATCGTTTCGCTGGCTTATTGCATTTCCATCATCAACGCCGAGATGAACCGAGAAGGGGTGAGCAGAAAGTAATAGATGGTTGTAGATGGTAGATGAAGGTCTACCAACGTTTGATGCACGGGATCGTGGTAGTTGGTTGTCTTTTTGTTATCTGGATGAACAAGAAGAATGTGGAACTGACTGCGCATGATCCAAAGGCGACCCCACGGCGGTATCCACTGATACCGTCGGATCTGCCGGTACCGATTCCAATAATAGAAGCCAAGTCGACTACCACCACGGAACTTCCTGTGGTTGTTGTGGACATTATCTCGATAGGATCGGCACAAAACAAGGCTCTGCAACAAGTGCAAAAGGAAACTTTTGGATCCCATCCCATGGTCCGATTCTTCTGGGATATTACCGAACAAGACGATCCCAACCCAAAATGTGCTACCTCTCTAACCTACAATGATACCCTCGCCATCCGACAACTCTGTCGAAGTCCCGAATTCCACCTGGATCAGCCACGTATGCTCAAGAAAATCCGTCACCACATCTTTAGCAAGGAATACCTAGATCCAAAACCAAAAGACAGCATCCCGGGTTGGATGTGTGCTCAGCAACGACCCATGGCGGGATTGCTCAAGGCCATGAAGGCATACGAACAGCAGGAAAAACCAGATTTTCTCATCATTATGGATGACGATACCTATTACAATATGGATCTCATGTTGTCTCTTCATAACAGACACAACTTTTCCAAAAAGACTGCCATGACATCCCCTTGTTTTTACACTTCGCCAGTACGCTATCCACAAGGGGGCTTTGGCAGTGTCTGGACCAAGGGACTGCTCAATGCCATTCAAAAACCCATTCTCTGCAAAACAAAGAAACAACACAAGAACATTTGCGACTACATTCAACAAAACAACTTTGGGGAACGATCCTTGTTTCAAGAAAAAATGGGAATCTTGAACATACTTCAAGCCTACACCCAACAGGGAGACTTTTTGGATCATGCCCATTGGTGGAACAACCATACCAATGCTGCCACGACGGTGGGATTTTGTCTTCACAGTGATTTGATCTGGGGTTGGCTCATGATTCTGATTGGAAAACTCATGCATCCTCGACTCAAGATTGAACTTTGGGGAGCCAACAACAACAACAATGTCAACTTACCTACTCCAGACCCCCATTTAATCAACAATGTCAATGCCTCTCGTGATGACATGCTGTGTCATCTGGTCAAGGACAACTGCACTGTCACTTCGCCAGCATGCCACTACCAATCCAAACAATCCATGAGACGTTTGCATGCCGCGGCCATGCAGCAACAACGGGAAAAGTACACATAACGTACTCATTGGTATGCGGAGTCATTCGAGCACAGACGGTTCAAGAATAGGGCAATGGGAACGAGAGATTCGCATTGACGGGTGAGGGCTTGCGTACCATGTGATTGCCAAACTCGCATGTCATCTATGCAAGGGTTTCACAAAGACAGCATGTCTAGTCTTTATCTTTATTTCGAGTCTACTTGAACGGCAAAAGTTCTTCACCCAAGCTTTGTTTGTCCCATCACTGCCAAAGACGCATCACTCCCCATCTGCCAAAGCCATCGCATACAACCAACTCAAGTAAACCGAGGCACTTCTCTCTGGCAGCCCCACGTCTACTAGCTAGACCCACATCAGAGATCAAACTTTTCAAAGGAGTCATCACAATGCCAGAACGCAATGGTTCCATAGCCCACGTCGGCTGGAGAGTTCGAGTAGATCAGACCGCCTGTGGAGTACTGGGAAACGTCGCTGTCGTCGTCTTCCGCGATTCGGTCGTCGCCATCTGAAAACGCTGCTCTCAAGTGATGTCGTGCAAAGAGAAACATAATCATGGTCCCCATCAAAGAAAGGCGCAAAACAAAGAAGATGGTCTGATAGTTTCGTCCTCGTTGGCTCTGCTGCGAAGAAATGGCCATGGCCGTAGACGCCGTCTCTTCCGATAAACGACCTGCCGAATGCTCCAGTGTTGCTTCGCTGGACAAAGTCTCCGATGGAACTGGTTCTTGGGAGGAAGCATCGGTTCGGGTATCTTTGAGAGCGTGTGCTGTTGCCTCTCCCGAGTAAGCCATTGTCATGCCAGGAGCTTGATTCGCATGGACCGAAGCATCTCCCACGGGTATCAGCAACATGCGGTAGCGCGATTTTTTGCCAGCTGATCCACCCAGAAGCGGTATTGCTGATAGCAACTCGCCGTTGTCCGCCTCGAACGCGTACTTGCGGTCGTCCTTCTGATGAAGTCTTCGTCCGCCACCACCATTGCCAAGGCGGTTCTTTTGTCGGTTTCTAGGAAGCTGATAGCTGTTTCGTTCGAGCTGCTGGCGTCGAGTCTTCTTCCGTAACTGTTCTTCCTCCAATGACGGCGATGTCCACAATACAAATACGCTAAGAGAAAGTGCAAATCCCATCAGTAGAATGGGCACAAGCTTTACTCCCTTCGACATGACTATTGGTTTGGTTTCGTCTGCAGGCAGTATCGTTCTTTGGCTGGAAGTGGACAAGAGGAAGCACGCTCCCGTGATAACTTGTGTTTCTCGGTCGTTGCTCATATTCCATCATCAGACTGACTAGAACCGATTGAATTGTAACGGCCTGAGCAAAACACGAGGCAGATTTTGAAAATCTCTTTGGAACGATGAATCACGCACCGAAACCAGACCGCTCCCACCAAGGTTCCGGTACGAAGCAGTCGTACCAGTACTTTCAATGTAATACGAAACATTCTTTACTATCATTATCACACTAGTGCTAGTTCCAAAGTGTTTGATGCAAGACATTGCATCACCATCCTGCGAAAGCTGTCCGAAGATAAACAGAAGGTCAACTTGCATGCTTTCTGACCGGATTTCATTCGCCACTGCTAGTCGAGGCTGGTTCTTTCCTCTTCCGCTCCTCATCGTAAGCGCGACTGCGCCGCCTTGTAGCCCGATGTCCATTGTCCCGCCAGACTTCATCATCATTATCATCTTGCAAGCTTCACTGCTTACAGACGTGCTGCTGTAGCTGTTGGCGCTGCGGTACCGGCGGTCGTTGGAGCTGTGGTACCATCTGTGGTTGGGGCCGTGGTTGTGGTTGTGGGCGCTGATGGCGAAGGAGCCGATGTTCCCGCTGGGGATGTCGATGCCGATGGACTTGCATCGGGCGATGTAGATGCCGACGGACTTGCATCGGGCGATGTAGATGTCGACGGACTTGCATCGGGAGACTTGGTGACAGTTGGGAAAGGGGTGAAAGTGGGGAATGGTGTCCAGGTGGGAACAGGGGTTGCGGTAGGGATGGGCGTAGAAGTTGGGAAAGGGGTAGATGTAGGGAATGGAGTCTGGGTGGGGAACGGGCTGAAGGTGTCCTCAGGATTAACTCCGCTTCTTCCTCTTCCTCCTTTTGACTTGGACTTGCTGCCACCCTTTCCACCTTTTCCTTTGGATCTTCCAGAGTAGCCTCTGCCACCACCCTTACCTTTTCCTTTTCCTTTCAGCCGGCGAGCAGATCGATCATCTTCATCCACGGAGGCACTCTCATCAACTTCGGTATTAACGCTAAGGCGTCTGTGTGCTCGGATGTTTTTGACTGTTGTAAGAAGAGGGTCTTCCAGCATTGGTTGAACAGGTGTATCGTTCTGCTCAACGTTTTCGGGTTGTTCAAACATCGCAGGTGTTTCAACAGGGACAGGGGCCTTTGCTTTCTCTGTTGGCTCCCATTGGAGTGCAATGATACCACAGAGAAACAAGAGGATTGCGGCATTTCTAGCAATTGCAACTACAGACATTCGACTGGGGGTGGTATCCCTTGGAATACCTGCAGATTGAGCTTGTTCGGTCATGATTAGAGTTGTTGTTGCTAAGGAATCTAACTACTGCAAGCTTCGAATTGTGCTGATGATTTGTTGCTCGAGGTAGCCGAGAATATGACTAACGTTTTTGCACTGCAGATGCGCCTTCCTCTTTTGGTGAGCCGCCAAAGATTTCATTAGATCCGTTAGAATGAAAATGGAAATTATCATGTCGAGGCGTTGGTGGAGCTTGGCAATTTTGGCCATCGATGGAGCTGGCCTGCGGGGAAGCCAGCCCGTTTTTGAATTTGGTAATTAGATGAGTTTTCATCTAATCACCGAAATACTTAGGCATGAAGGTGCACCATAACCGTGGAGCGTGGAGTGAGCTGCTGAATCATGCCAGAAAGGTTATTGGGAGACCAGGGTCTACATCATCTATTCCAGCTGGCTAGTCCAACATGTCATTGTCAGTGCAAGTCAGAGCCACACCAGAACCGAGGACCTTTTGGTGTTCTTCCTGCGTACTAGCTAGTACTAGTACTAACTAGCCTTACTAGTACTGGTACTGGTACCGCAACACTTGGTACCGTACATTGAGTAGGTTTGAAATTGGAGACACGATCAGGGCATCAAAGTTCAAAGCAAGGCTTGGCATGAAAATGCTGCGGTTCCTTTGCTTCCTGCTCCGGGTAGCAGTATAGACACTGTGGTACCGTTAGCAAATGAAGAGACAGATTGCTAGCTAGCTAGCTAGCTAGCTAGCTAGTAGTGAGGACCTGCAATGCAATCCCCGTCCATCTGAGTTGCAGCTACGATTGGAGTCGAGCCAATTTGGCAGATAGCTACAAGCAACTGCAGCACTGTCTTGTTTTAGAACAGGATTATGGAGGGTACGATATCTTCAAGATGAGGGGGTGGGTATGCAAGAGTACTGATGCTGAGGGTAGAGTTGACAATCCTTCGGGTGGGGGGATGGATCTGTGGCCTGTCACGGATAGGCTTTGTTTTGCTTGTCGCTTAGTTAAAGTACACTATATTATCTAATTCTAGAAACTGGAACGGTATTTATAGGAGTTTGCTTAGGTTGCGGCAAGTCCAAATCGACCAAGTACCTCGTTTGCGGCTTCAGCAAGCAACTGGGACTTGGTGAAGTTTTCGGACGCTTGTCCTTGGCTGGTCAACTTTGCCTTGGCAGATTCACAGGCATCCGCGAGGACCTGCTCACGCCACTCCCAGATCGATGGAATCTCGACAGGATCCGATAAATGCTGCGCCCTTGGTTGGTTGTCATCAGCACTTGTCTCTGTGGACTTTTCCGATTTCTTTTTCTTTCTCCCTTTGTCATTGGCCTCTTTTCTCGCTTCAAAGGCAGCTCTTTTGCGGCCATTCTTGCCAGATTGTTTCTGTTTTTTGTTTCTGGTAGACGCAGCACTCTTTTTGGACGTTTCTTTCATGGTTTGTTCCATGTCCTCGACAAGAGATTCCACGTATCTACAGATTTCCTTAAAGACATTTTCGTTAAAGTTGGGACATGCCGTCAGAATATCGGCAATTTCCAGCGGACGGTTGGTGTCATCCTCTAGTTTGCGGGTGGCATTCTGCGGTTGCTTCGTCTGTTGTTGTCGCGCCGACAATTTTTTGGTTTGTGTCTTGGCCACGACATGATACAAACAAGCGGCCCCATAACATTCTGGATGGCGTGTCATGTCATGCTGCAGGTCGGCTCTTTTGGGCATTTGGAGTGTCTCCACAAATCGATGTAGATCCTGCAACAACTGCTTGGCTTGTACGGCAAATCCATGCGGATCATGAATCAAGGAGCTCAATCGGATGGCCAATCGAGGAATATTGTTCTTCGTTTGAGTTTCTTTTGTAGTGGTGGTTGGAACCGCACCCAGCAACTGCTGCCTTGGATTATTCCTTTGGATAATTTTTGCTGCGTTTCGAGAAGTTGCTCTGGGTTCGTCCAAGTAATTGGCAATCCTATTCCCCAAGATAATGAAATTGTTCTTTTGGGTTTTCTTTTTAAGCCCAAGTGCCTTCATCATACTGGTTTGACACAGACGGACATTCTTGTCTTGGCGGACTGCATAGTCTAGCAAGACGGCAGCACGCATCCGTGCGCTGTCGCCCGTGGTCAATTGTTGACCATTGGCTTTCGTATTCAGCACTCGAAAGAGCTCCTGCGTCTTTCGGATGATAGCCTTGTCGATGTCCTGCTTCAGCGCGGCGGGTAATGATGCCACTAACACCTCCACAGCGCCCTGGTCAAAGCGGTGTGCCTTCCCCATGGTCAAATGATAAGGTACAGTACCGGTATGATGCAATAAGCGGCAATGTAGGATAAGAGGACTCGACTCGGCTTCCCCGGCAACTCGTATTTGTTAATGGTGTTGGTGTTTTTGTAGTACGGTACGGACGGCTGTAGTAGCACCAAAAACAATGACACAAACTAAAATAAAAATGCAATCCACTCTCTGGGTTGACCAGAATGTGATTAACCCCCGCTGGCATAGCTAGTTAGTAAAGCTGATACCCAATACCGGTAGGGCTCACCTTGAAAACAAGCATACTGAATTACATGCTCAAGGTCAACCACGCAAGGCCTTTAGCTGCAGGAGGTAGTCTAGCTAGCTAGCTAGATAGCAAATCGCTGTAGCAAAAGGATTGTGTACATGTTGTCTAAAAGCATATTGCAGTTGTGTAGGGCAGGCTGTAATGCTCAAAGTGAGGACAATCAATCAGCATGGGAACAGCTGAAATAGATTTGGCTGGAGACTATTTTGTGTATGCTTGGTGGGATAAGTACGAAAACATGGCGTAGACATAGAGAAGGATTTCTTGGAGGCAAGAGAGGTCGGGTTTGGCATTTGAAGATTGTTTGACATCCATGTTTCTTGCAATAGGATTGGGTCAGTTGTGACTGGAAATTGGATGATGCCAGTTTGGAGGAAGGCAGATGAGATGGCATCTAGATAGAAAGCAGTTGGCGTCATTTGTAGCTTGATTGATCATTCCATAGCTTGGCTTCCAAAGCTAAAGTGGGCAGGACTCACTCCATTCTCTAGCCAGAGAGTTTCCTATTCCCCGCCCATTATTTGCCTCCAAAAGATGGATAGTCCAGAGATAAGCTTACGGTGCCACTTGGTGATCGCCTAATACAGCTCTGCTGGGATGTGAGACCCCATGTCCTCCAATGACAGCCAGCCAGGCTCTGGTAGGTACAAACGTACTAGTACGTGGTGGCCGTTGACATCCTCCTGAATCTCAAATGCCGTTGGGAGATGCAGCCCTTCCTCAGCTGCTTCCAAGTGGATGGATCTTCCGAGAGCGTTGATTTCATTGGCGGTAATCTTCGATTCCTTCAACTTGGCTCTGAAGCCCCCCATCACAGAAACTATCAAACGAGCAGGAACCACCAACCATCCAAGTTCGATTTTCAGTTGTTGTCAAGGTAGGTGTGTGCGCACAGGACTGTAGTTTGTGTTGTTGTCTGAAGTCAGGGACATCAAGAACAAAACCCAGTGATATTCTTGGCGACACATATTCCTCGACTTTGCAAGTGAGTGGGTTGTCCATCCTATCTCTCCAATCTCTAACCTGAAAGTGCTTCTATTATCTATTAGTCTAGAACCAGATATCACACACAGAACAAGATGAGGGTCCTTTTTATGGTTTCTTCGATGGTCACCATCGCAACTGCTTTCACGAATCCTTTGGGTTGGACTGGTGCTGCCAAGACCAGCACTACCACAACCCTGCATGCATCTGCCGACAGTGGGGATAAGAAGAAGGTTGTTGTTTTGGGAGGAGATGGATTCTGTGGATGGCCCACATCCTTGCACCTTAGCGACCAAGGACATGAGGTTATCATTGTAGACAATCTTTCGCGAAGAAACATTGACAACGAGTTGGGATGCGACTCTTTGACTCCCATTCAGAGCCCTGAGGTACGTGGGCCTTTTGGAGACTCTTATTATTGGCAGGGATTGGACGATTGAGTATTGGCTAGATAGCCTAGGGTTTAGTGGATATTTATGGAAGTGAAGCGGCTGGAAACTGGATACCCCACAGGATTTCTCATCCCAGTCACCTCTCTTTGTATCAGGTCCGCGTTCAAGCATGGAAAGAAGTCTCCGGAAAGGATATTAAATTTGTGAATTTGGATGTGGCGAAAGATTATGACCTCTTGGTCCAACTGTTGAAGGAAGAAAAACCCGATTCTGTAGTCCACTTCGCGGAACAGCGTGCGGCTCCCTATTCCATGAAGACCTCCAAGGCTAAGCGATACACCGTCGATAACAATGTCGGTGGGGCCAACAACCTTTGCTGTGCTGTCATTGACAGTGAACTTGATATCCATATTGTTCATTTGGGAACTATGGGTGTCTATGGATATGGAACTTCTGGGGGAGAAATCCCTGAAGGATACATTGATGTTATTCTCCCAGGAGGAAGAGAGTCCACCATCCTTCACCCTGCCTACCCTGGATCTGTGTACCACGCCACTAAATGCTTGGATGCTCTTCTTTGGCAATTTTACCAGAAGAATGACCAACTTCGGATCACTGACCTCCATCAAGGAATCGTCTGGGGAACCAATACCCCTCAGACTGCCAAGGATGAGAGATTGGTCAACCGATTTGATTATGATGGAGACTATGGAACCGTTCTCAACCGATTCCTCATGCAAGGTGCCATGGGTGTCCCCTTGACTGTCTATGGTACTGGGGGTCAAACTCGTGCCTTCATTCACATTACCGACACTGCAAGGTGCATTGAAATTGCCGTCAACAACCCTCCCGCCAAGGGCGACAGGGTAGAAATTTTCAACCAAATTGCAGAAACCCGTCGTGTCCGTGACGTTGCCAAAATGGTCGCCGAAATGACTGGTGTTGAGGCCAACTTCATCCCCAATCCTCGCCAGGAAGCTGCCGAGAATGAGCTGGATGTGTCCAACAAAAAATTCTGCAACCTAGGACTTGATCCCATTTCCCTTGATACTGGACTTTTCGATGAAGTGACAGAAGTTGTGAAGAAATACAAGAGCCGATGCAATCCACGAAAGATCTTGCCGGCTTCTTTCTGGAACAAGAAGCGAGCAGAGGAATGTGCCTCCATTGATCCTGATTCCATCAAGCTTGAAGCCAACGATGCACCCGCTCCCGCGGTTGAGGTCACTCATCAATAATAACTCAACTCAACAGCGGCTTAGCGACAAAACGAGGCATGACTGACGTAGTAACCTAAATATTTCCTTGCAGCTCACTACAACTACATGGTTTCCGTGATGCTTCCAAAACTGATCTCAAGAGGAAAAACCGCAGTGGCTAGTTTTTCTAGTTTTGGTGCCTTTCGACAGAGAAGCAGAGTATCTAAGATTGAATCATTCCCAAGCCACCATCCTGTTGTTGTCAACCGTAGGCGGTCTCATTTCAAGTAATTTTTCCATGCAGTGCCGCCGGCACATTACTCGCTTCAGAACCTTTCCAATACAATGTGTATTCCAATCAGTACATCATAAGATGAGATAGGGACGTGCCTGTCGTCCGCTTTCCACTGCAATTCGTCCAGGTGACTGTGCTTCGATCATGCCTTGACGCAACTGTGACACAATCGTGTTAGAGGCATAAATTCCATTGTTCTGGTACGAATCCAAAACACGGTTACTCACTAATCTGCCCCCGCAACACCCCGCCCTACACAACCTGGTACCTTCTGATAGGGCTGATGCCAAGGGCGTTGGAAGCACACCAAAGACCCAGCACAGCCTGCAACGGGGTTAGCTGGTGATGTCCAAAGCCATTCAACACTGTCTATAAGCAACTGTTCCCTCGTACCTGCGTCACCATCACAATCTCCTTCGCATTCAACGCAAGGGTCATTGGCCATACACCGTTTTGTGTCAGCTTTCAAAGGCTTCGGGCTTCCTAACGTCACGGATGCTTGGTTGGGAAGAGTTTCCTGATTTGGGGTTGCTGGGATGATAACTGAATCATCGTCGTCGTCTTCAAGTTCTGCTACAGGAGACGGAGTTGGAACATCTGGTAAGTAGCAATAGTCTGCCTCTGTAACGTTGTCATAAGAAAAGAGAGAGATACAGAGTTAGTCGTTGCGTCTTCCCTGCTCCATCTGACCTGTTACAGTCAAAGAGGGCGACCCCGACTTACCGCTGATGCCCCAACCTAAACACCCGGGAACGTTCTCCCGAGCGTTTTCCGCTTGACGTTGGTAGCATCTCAATGGGCCATAACATTGTAAGTCGTTGTCACAATCTACGACACACAAGGAAGACAAAAGATGAGGAGATTAAGCAAGCGACCCATTGGTGGGTGTTGTGGTTACGATTCAATCCCCTTCAATCGACACTTACCGCCTTGGCATTGCAGGCAAGGTTTATCCTGCAAGAGAGGAATTGAAAAGACAAATGAGTTCTGTTGTATGTAGCAGAGCACAATCCTGTGCGTCTCTTAGGTTGGAGTTGTTTGATTTGACCGTACCTCTGTGCACCCATTTGGTATTTCTATTAAATGCGTTTGAGGTGTCAAGGATTTTTCTTCGTCGGGCTCGTAGCAGTAGTTGGCAGCCGGTGCCTCTGGGTCCATTGCGCAATGAGGTACCCTTTCGCTCGTGCTTTCTCGCCGAAAGCACCTCATGGTACCATAGCAACTGAGGGAGTGTGTGAGATCCAAGATCCAAGACAAAGCCGCATGTAGACAAGGCTGCAATGATCCTTACGTATTGTCACCCCAACAGTTGCCTTCGCACTGATTTACGCATGGGTTGTCGGCGCTGCAGTCTCTATCCCTTAGCCGCAAACTGTGGTTGGGGACTTCCGATCGAAAGACGTCTTCTGGCCTTGCGCAATAGTCGGCGTTGACATTGGGAATCCCATTGCAACCTGCAACTGGCATTTGTGCGTCGCCTGAAACACAGCACGCGCATGATTTACCTTAGAATTGACTTACTTCCAAACATTGAAGCAATCCTTGATTTCGACAACATTTCTAAGCTTAGCCTACCTGTTTCTCTTTGAACGCAAATGAGGTCACCTGCACATTCGAGAGAGGAGTCGCAGTCTCCTTCACAACGTGAACACGGCCGATCTCGGGAACACTGAGGCCTACGAAGTCGCACCATTTCGTTGCCTGCGTTGTTGTTCCTGTAAACCTCCCATAGATTGGTGTGAAACTGTGCCGCCAAGTCACAAAAAGTATTGGCAATCTCTTCTTGGGGTCTAGGATGGTGATGCTGATTGATACATTTTTGATGGTTCTCAGTGGGGTGGAGCTCAAAGGGTCGCGTGGGATGCCATCCAACCAATACTTGATATGGCGAGTCCGAGTCGCACCGTTGGAGCTGATACGTGTTCGTAGTCATGCGCTCTAGACAGAGGTTAAAGTATGCAAGTTTGAGTTGTCCATAGTTCTGGTTGTCATCGTCGTCGGCAGGACCCACCCGTGGTATCCATGTAAATTTCTGACCAACGCTGTTGTCGCAGAATTGAGTCCACAGTTTGTCGCCCGACCTGCAGTCATCGCCTTTGTCACATGCCATACACCACTGTCGCCGAATCCTTTCTCCTTGCCAACAATTTCCCTTTTCCCAATGAAGGCGCATCATAAAAGATGTTGGGTCTTCTTCCAAAATTTGGCGTTCACTCTGATTGGTAGCTTGGTCCCTGGCGAACGGTGGCTCGCTGTGTCCACGAAGATAGCTGTACCAGAAGTCTTCCTGATCTTCACCATCGCTTCTGCTGGCAACGCTCTCTTGGGACTCATTGTCACTATTAACTCCATACACAATATCAACGTGCTCTTGAACCTTTGATTGTTGATCATGCTTCCATTCTTCTGCTACCCCGAACTGGAAGTCAACAGAGAGACGTCGGGCGCATCGATGGTCTTGGACCCACTGAGCCTCAACGCCATCAAAGAGGACAGCCCAAGCGAGAGCAATGGCACTCAGAAGATTCATTCGCTTCATTGCTGGTACCATGGTTTATGACAACAAAAAGGTACCGTACCGTAACACCGTAACAAGGAAATAAATCAATGTAGGAAAGAATGATCGAGCTCGGGCCCAAAGGTGCTTCCCTTCAGCTTGGTGAAAGAACAAAGATCTGGCGCTACTAGCTACCGGTAGTAGTTCAAAAACGTCCTTCAAAATTTTAAAAAAGATAAGTACAGTGGGGTTGAGGCTTTCAGTAATCACGACCGAACCTTTCATTCCCACACGCGTCATCTCCGATACCTTGGTGACCATGGTGCTGGTGACCAGTACGAGCAGCTTCGATTTTATTGATTCAAACGCGTGCCGCACTTTCTGGTACACTTCTACGAGAGGTCCTGTAGAAGTGTACAGAGAAGCTTGGCGCGCGTTTAAATCAGTAAAAGCGAAGCTGCCTGTACATGCCAGGTGGTACCGGTACCGGTAGTGGTACCCGCACCACCGGTGTACCGGTACCGGTACGAGTACCAGTCCGTAACGTACCCAACCATTGTCACCGTGGAACAGACCAAGGAACTGGGCAAAGCAGCAGATATCGATTGTCTCTACGATTGTCTTCGCACGAATCCGTGGATGTGCTTTGAAACAGGACAACCTGGAAAAACTCGAAAGAAGTCTGCGATGTTGGAGCAAGAGATTCCAAAGCTCAAGCAGGAGGTTGCGATTTTGAAAGCCGACAAGATTGAGCAAGAGCGAAGGCACAAGTCCGATATAGCTAGCCTCGTTTCGGAGAAGGAGGAGCTCAAGGCTAGGCTATCAGAGGATCCGGATCCTGATCAAGATCTCAACATGGGAACTGCAGAGATTGTACCGGTATCGTGGATGGCAAGTTTGCATGAATCGGACTTGGAAGGCGAATACTAGTTCGACGAAAGCTATCATCGGTTCCCAAAGAAGAACGTGAGACTTCCTACTAACCGAAACTAATTCGGTACAAGCTGGTTGTATCTACCCTACCATCTACCGGTGGCGAGCCATACGTAGCCCCACCTTGCCCAAACACCTTGATAATTCGTGCTACTCTAGACACTCTACTAATAGCCTCCACCAATACTGGTAGTGTGTTTCTTCTTTCGGTTGCCTCGCTCCTGTTGCCAATGCATGCGCGCTGTCTTTCGGTTAGTAACAATAATCGCGACCTCTGAACCCAGTTCCGGAACAACCTGGGACAGGATCTAATGCAGTTCGACCAAAACGCTGAAAGCAACGAAGCGAACCACTACAGTCATCATCTGTATCACAATCCCCCTCGCTGTTTTCAAAAGTAAAAGAAAGCACAATGTTGAGATAATCCTTGGAGGACATGGGGTGCACCCAATGCAAGTACCTACCAGCTACTACATCGATTGCCGGGCCGACAATTCTTGTTGTCGGAGGCCAAAGGCTTTCCACTGCCGCCATCGTTGTCATTGTCGTTGTCATTGTCATTGTCGTTGTCATTGTCGTTGTCATTGTCGTTGTCATTGTCGTTGTCATTGTCGTTGTCATTGTCGTTGTCTTCATCATCACCGCCGCCACCGCCCCCTCCGCTGGCGCTTCCCCAGTACACATTCCACTTGTCTGTCTTATGTTGCCCTGCTAATCCACAGTTGGTGAGCTCAATGACCTCGCCAGCTTTAGGATGATGATGCTGGCTCAGGCACTTGGAACTCCCGCTCGGTCGGAGTCGAAAGCCTCCACCGTTAGTGAGACCACGAAAGCCCTGGTTTCCTCCCCCGCAAGATCGAAGTCGAAGACTGTTGCCTGACCTGGTCAGGCACATATTCCTGCTAGCAATTTTGAGCTTTCCACCCTCCCAACGAAATCGTTGTTTCCAGGTCCTCGAGCACTGTACGTGCAGGGAGACGTTGGAACAGTGGCGTAAAGAAATGACGAACCACCATGAGATTGCGAAATGACATTCTTCGTTTCTGTAGTGTAGCCACGTACGCTTTGAAGCTCCAGGACATCACCGTTGTTGCAGTTCTGGTGGGGAGATTCGTCATGGATGCCGTACGCCGAGAAACATGACATGCAAGGTCAGGATCTGAACGGCTGAAAGGATCGGGATCGGGATCGGACTTGGGTGTGGTTTCGATTGCACTTACCCGACGACACTCTACACGAGAAACAGGACGCATCGGTCAGGTTCTGAATGGTTAGCTAGAGTATGATAACGATAGAACTTACCCATGCACCACTTG
This sequence comes from Seminavis robusta, assembly GCA_903772945.1. NCBI lineage: Eukaryota > Bacillariophyta > Bacillariophyceae > Naviculales > Naviculaceae > Seminavis > Seminavis robusta. Next base: position 55,392 of record CAICTM010000334.1, read on the forward strand.
CGTTCTATCCACTCATCCTTCACACAACGAATAGCGGAGATAGATCAAAATAGAAAGAGCAAATTGATTGGAAAGGCTGATACAACTGCTTCATTGCATGTGCCTTGAACAAAACTTGTTGACGCCGCAATATAGTTCCTTACCTGCCAGCAGTAACCACGTTGCCAATATAGCTTCAAATTGAACGTCCCAGATTGAAGTCTCCTCGTGGTGTTTGCGTGTAATGAATGATTTCGGAAGCCAATATCTTTGTCGGTTTCGAGGTATTCCTCTTGCTCCCAAAAGTCAAGGTAGTCTTCTTGCACATTGCCGTTTTCAAACATTAGCTGGTCAACTTCCTCTCCCGTCAATATTTCACCCCCTTCGAGGCAACGTCTATCAACTCTCCATGCCGACACCAAAGATACTGAAAGAAGCGACAGGAGAATGACCCTCATTTTCTGTCAAACGACAAGGAAACGGGACTTCGATGCCTTGATGACGAATAATACCGCGGAGGCAAACTTTTTGATCTTTACTTCCTCTTCAAGCTCTTTCAAACTGCTATAACCAATTGTAGGAAGAGCTGGTGGGTGATGGAGGGCAAGAAAAATGAGGTCGCATGTTGCAGTTTTCAATTTGATGGGCGTTGAGCAAATAGTGGAGGGAGTTTGTCCTCTGCGTTGCGTCGCCAAATTTTTGAGCTCCTTGCGCAAGAACGATGTTTCTGCCGGTACAGAAACTCCATAAAGGCGTTCGAAGGAGCACGCTCGAGCGGGTCAAGGAAGGTCGTGGAGACCAGCACCAGTACCGCACCATCAGTCCGTGTCATCAAAACTTGGCGCGAGCTCTCTAGCTAGCTAGCAAGCAAGATGGACCCTGACAAGACAACATAGATAATCATTCGGGTTGGCAGTGACACAACGAACACTCTTCGTGTCACCATTCAAAACCTTTGGCTTGGTATCATGGCGCTATAGCTAGATAGTCGCGGATGCCTCGATGCGCAAATTCTTGGCTGGCTGGGATGAGTGACACACACTGTCGTCGTCCAGCACAGTCGGAACATCTGTAAGTAGCCAAAAGACTGGCAAGTAGCACGCATGCTTCAGTGAAACTACTTGAGTTGTATTGTATATACCTCTACATGTAGTATTAATAGTTGACTAAAAACCAATCCCTAGCTAATCGCTCGGGTAATGTGCTTTCGTAGCTGCCAATAAGCGAGCAAGTTGCCCGTGTGTGGCTTCATCTTGTGACTCCTTTTATGTGTGCTCAACGGAGCATTGAGTCAGTTTCAAACTTCGCTCGCGGCTAGGGAGCCGCTCCGTCGGTTCCAATGGTCGAATGATGCTATCGGTTGCTGCCTGATATGATCACACTGGGACCGTTTCGCCCATGTATGCATAGGTCTCCCACCGAGCATCACAGAAAGCAGGAACCGGGTACCGGTAGTCCCTTCGGGATATAGGAACTATTGCTCGAGGGAACGGTGCCACTTGCATACTGAGCTACTTGGGGACTGTAGATAATTTGGGGGTATTGTACTTCTATTCTGCTCTACTGGTATGTTGCCCTTAGTTTTCTGTTTCATATCCATCTCGGTGCCAGAGATTCTAATCACCGATACTTCTAAAGTTCATCGTGATCCACAGCACAACACGCTCTTCTACTCGCCATGTAGCCAGCAAGATTTGCCGGTCTGGTCAGCACTATGACAAACCGGTACCGGGGTCTACCGGTACACCGCTACATGTACCGCACTGGATACCGGTGGACCGGTGGCTACCGTGCGTACCTAGAATGGTGGGACTATGGGTTAGAATGATTGAATTCAATCACACAACTACATGCATGTACGTGATGTCAAAACAACCATTCTATGGCTGTCTGTACCGGTATCCCGCGAGGAAAGGTGAGCCGGGAGTCGGAGTGGTCGAGTTTGTCGCGGTGGCAGGACAATTTTGCGTCCAAAAATTGGTGCCGACAAGCCCCAAACCGAAAGTGGACCAGGGGCACCACAAAAAACAAGACCCCCTTTTCCTTACAATGGTCTCTGGCACGAACCCCGCAATTAGTCCCCCCAAAGCAACTTTCATGTGCATCTCTAATTACTATTGGCGTTCGGTAACTCTTCCGTTGGTGCTTGGCGTGCGGGTGCATTTTTTTCTGGAACAACGCATTCATCTTTTCTTTCGGCGTCAACCACAGAAAGATTGGATAGAGCTCATTGCCGATGTCAGTTGACCATTAGATAACAGGCTGAAGCGTTATCTATAAGGATTCTTTGTCGTGGGGAGTATTGCACACTCCACGCCTCGGAGGTTGCAGCAACCCAGCTTCTCCATTTTTGTAGCTTTTGTAGTTCCATTCTTTCCATGTATGTGCTTTCATTGTGGTTGGTTTGCAAGAAAACCTGAGTTAGTGCGCTGTGACAAAAGTTGATGTAGTGGTTGCCTCCGATCGGATTCTTGGTGTCGGCTAGAGCGCTAGCGGAGGGAATCCATTTATTTTGTCAGTGTGGCAGTGGGATCAGGGTTGCTGGGTGGAATACCATGGGTATCTGCATCCTCTTGATCTCTTTCTCATCCGTACTCTCTCTCTCGTTATCTCGCTTCAGTATCCTAACAGGGACTCCGAAATGGCAACTGCGGTCAGCATGGCATCCCATGATGCTGTAGGCGCCATGCATAAGAAGACAACCTACACGTTTGATCAGCCTGACAACTATCATATGATAGCTGCTGCCAATGCGAATACACGCAAACATCGCAGACAGCATCAACGGACACACAGTGATGATCCCACCGATTCAGGATCACTCACCTATTCGGCAGCGTCCTCGATCAATAGTGCAGGAGAGTCCACCGATAGCAGCTTTGCGGATATCATGAAAGTCCTCGATATGCAGGATCCTAACGAGTTGGGACCATTGATGAAGGAGAAGGGACTGTCGCATGCCGACTATCACCGTTTGCAGCAACAACATGCAGCAAGCCTTCAAGGGCAGGCTCAGGCGCAAATCAAAGCAAAGTCTTCGCAAGCTTCCACGTCATCCTCGTTGCAATATTCCACGGATGGAGAGTCCAATCTCCTGCATGGAACTGATCTGGTATCTACCGTCACAGGGTAAGTATAGAGCTGCTTATCAGGCGGCTCCCGACTGAACTCTACATCTACCGGAAGAGACGCTCACAATCATTGTATCCCTTTGCTCTTGCAGCCAACCGAGTGATAGCATGGCCAATGATGGAGGCAGCTACAACAATGAATCGGAATCGGCCTTTGACAATATTACTTTTGCTCCTGCCGACCCAACAGACAGTCTCAAAAAGAGAAAGAAAGAGAAGAGACAACTCAAGGGAAGAGATGGTTCTAGCATTTCGGCTGGTTCAGCTGGTGAATCTTCATCCAATGGCAAATACACCTTGGAACCCAAGCAGTCTTTATCCAGCATGAACACTTCCAGACAGAGCGGTGGCAAATCGGGTAGCCGACAATATCATCGCAAGAACAACACTCCTCCTCCTGTGCCTCGGGTTGACACGACTGTCGAGGAAGACATTTGTTATGCGGAATGGTGGATGTCATGCTTTCCGGATGCTTTCAGGGAAATGATGCCTCGACGCTAATTCACGAGGAGCCAGCCACCAATGACACTTATGCCGTTATGGCTGCAATCGAGCGCTGTACAGGCCGCACTCTCTCGACCTCTCATCTATCATTGTAATATCATCGTCTCTATAGTATTTTGCAACAACACGGGGTTCCAAATTGATTCATTTACAAAGCAAGCTGAATGGCTACCTGCTCCCGATATTCACGACGGTGGAGGGCCCATTGTTCGGTATCTACGTTGCTTTCTTTGCAGCTGAAAGTGAAATAGACGGATCTGAAGCGTTTGGGTTGCAGTCTCGCGTCTCTGGCTAAACAGCAATACGACAAGCTACAAGTCAGCCAGCTATCATCTATGCACATTCTCTCTAGCTAGCCAGCAACGGACAGTGCTTCAAAATATTATGTCATCAACTTTACTTTGCCAGCTACTAGTACTACGGTATGCGCGATGGACAAAGTTGTTTCCATTGCATGGCATCGAACCGGCAATCTGTTCCACCTGATAAAACCAGATAGATGCAGCATTACCTATCCATGGCAGCATCACGAGTGAGGACCTCTGGACTGAATTTCACCAAAAAGACGGCCTTTTCAGTTCGAGCTGGGATGGGAGGAAGGGGCACAGCGGCTGCAGCAGCGGCAATGGACATGGTGTTTCCTGCTGGTCCACCTCGTTCACTGCCCATTCCCATCACAGCACTACCAACAGCATCACTGACAGCTCCTCTCACACTGGATCCGTCTCGTACAGTACCACCACGGGTGGTACCAAAGAAAGCAGCCTGCTCTCTCTGTGCTTGATCGGTTTTTTCGACCTCTTCGAGGGCTACCGAGTGAGCCGTGACTCTGGCGGGGAATCCAGCACCAGCCAAGATACCTGCAATGATCCCAGATATGTAGGCGTCCACGCTCAAACTGCCCATATCCGATCCGACGCGAATATAGGTAGAAGTGATGGGGGTATAGTCCACAATCATGTACTCATCGGCATGATCAATACTTCGTTCTAGCGAATCAGCGGGTTTATGAAATAGAGCCTTCCAGCACTGGGACGACACAAACTGCAGGACATTCATCAGCCGTGTTTCTCTCTTGAACTGAATTTAGACAGTTTGTCATTGTAGTGGGTGGATCGAAAGATGAGGGCGAATTGAGCAATGACCAAAATTCATCTAACAAAGCTAGGGCTGCGATAATCATTCCCAAGACGCCCGCAAAAATCACTACAATAAGGACTTACTTCCCGCGATCGATAGGCCAGGAGCTCTAGGACCTTCAGTCCAACGCCATACCCCGAAGACTCCAGCCGTCGCTCCAATTCCGAGATGCTGTCTACTCGATTCTGGTGATACTGGACCAATTCCGAGTAAACATAGGCAAACGCAGATGCAGATACCTCCGGAGACGACCTATATTATTCCAGAGAAAACACCCGAAGTGAGAAGATTGTAGTGCCAACTATAGAAACTACAGAAGATACCCCCAAGATCCAAACAAAGATCCGGTGTGCTTGTTTTCCTTCGGCAGACACCTAAAGCCACGATAACATACCGAGATCCACGGCCTCCAATAGGGCGATCCAGAATGTTAGCAGGGGAGCGATTCATGTTCCTTATCAAGCAGTGTTAGTAGTACAATGGATAGTCGAACGACCGCTGCATCCGCCCGTTGTGTCATGGTCGTTGCTTTTCGGAGGCTGCCCGCCGTCTGGCCTTCGGCGCTGGCATAATTAGGGCTCATGATAATTCTTAGACCCGCTCGTCACTCAATAAGTCCAGTCACTTTAACTAAGAACATTCTTTACGGTTCTTGTTGGAAGGAAAGATCATGCCAGTTGAACTACGTTGCCCAATAAGGATCGGCTGCAGCTGCCAGAATGTACGCACTTGCTACGTTTCCCCGCTGATGCTGCTGTTGCCAATTCCAAGAAGAGGATGCCATCAACTGACTGATGATGATGATGGGTTGGGTTATTCCGCAGTCGGCACTTCTTGGACCAACCAATCGTCAGTTTCCAACTCCAGGGCCATTTGTACCTATTCTATCAAAGCACTGAGTGAGTGAGTTCCACCCCTGACTCATAATTTATCATCCACCTTCCACCAAAAAAAGCACGTTGTTCCAACATTGTGTCTTTCAGGTATCTATCGAGCAACTTGCCGAGCCATCAATCATAGTTTGGTTGCTTCGAAATTTTTTTAGCTGTAGCATACCGTACACAAGATGAAGGTTACTAGTAGAGTCGTCTTGGCATTATCCGTCCTGGGGGCTGCATTAGTGGAGGCATTTGTTCCATCCAGCGTGATTGGTAGCTTGCAACAGCAGCAGTTTTCTCCAGTCAAGCCGTCAGCGGCACTGGACAGAACATGGCGACAAGTATCTCAGTTGGATGCCCCTTCCACCGAAAACAAGAAGAAGGAAAACGGAGACGAACCCACCGTCTGGGAATGCGACGAGGAAGCCAACTGCGTGGAAGTCGCAGCCTGTGACGAAGAACAGTGCCGCACCAGTTTGGACGTCAGAATCCATGGGACTTGGTACGATCTGTCGGGCTGGCGAAAGGCCCATCCAGCCGGTACCCATTGGATCGACTGGTATGATGGCCGTGATGCCACGGAGGTTATGGATGCCTTTCACAGTGAAAAGGGAAGAAGCATGGTACAACGTCTACCCAAGAGCGTTGAACCCACTGCTACCATGCTAGATTCGTTGGCGCCACCAGATACCAAACTCCAAATTGCATTTCGCAAGTTCCGAACAGAACTTGAAGCCGAAGGGTGGTGGGAGCGAGATACTTCCATGGATGTCAAACTGATTGGGATTTGGGGCTCTCTAGTCCTTGTGGCTGCTGCCACGGCTCACACTGTGGCCCCCTTTAGTATCATGGCGCTCAGTCTCTCCTTTACAGCCGCGGGGTGGTTGGGCCATGATTACTGTCATGGTGTCGATGATTGGAGCGTCAGGCTCCGCAACTTTGCTGCTGTTGCTGCGGGACTTTTACCCACTTGGTGGGTAGACAAGCACAACAAGCACCATGCTATGAGTAAGTTCTACAAAACGTGCAACTGGCTTTTTCTGCTTCTGTGTAGCAAGTCTCACTTATGGCTCTGATTGCCGGCTTGTTTTATGCTATTGCAATGTTTGCTGTGTTACTGTAACAAACAGCCAACGAAAAGGGAGTGGACGAGGATATTGCCACAGACCCTTTCCTGTACCAATGGGCTCCTGATCCAGCGGATGATTCGCCTCTGCGAAAGATTCAGCATTATAGCTTTTTGGTAGCATTCTCGTTCATGTTTGCTCTCTGGAGATACGATTCTATCAACTCTGCTATTGCAAACTTGAAAAAGAACCGGATGCACGCAGAAGAGGAAATGAAGGGCCTGTTGATACATTATGCTGTATTACTCACTGTTTTCCCAGTGGGAGTTTGGGTCCCCGCCGTTTTCATCAGTGGTCTCATGTCGGCCTTGATTGTCACACCGACGCATCAATCTGAGGAACTCTTCGATGAATTCCAGCCGGACTGGGTTGCTGCACAATTCTTGTCCACCCGAAACGCTGTCACGACAAACCCCTTCTCTGAATGGCTTTGGGGTGGTATGCAGTACCAGTTGGAGCACCACTTGTTCCCCAGCATGCCTCGCGCTAAATACCCAGCCTTGAGAAACCGATTAAAGAAGTTTGCCGAAGACAACGAAATCCCAGGAGGGTACCGCGAAAGTGGCGAATTTGAGATCTTGAAAATGAACCGGGACCTCTACAAGAAGATCGCAAAGTCCCCTGCAGTGGATGGGGCCATCTCCACCCTAGGACGAGAAGGGCAGGTAGGGTCCATCCAATCAACAAGAAAATAGGCCGTGCTTGTTAGCCACTATGCCAGGTCACATTCTGTGAGCTGATTGAGTCGAGTCATTCGTGAACACGGTATCGAGTCGAGGCATTCATGAACACGATATCAATATCATCTATCTCTCTTGATTTCCTGATATTTACCAGCATGCTACCGGTAGCCTGAGAGGCCCTATCTGGAAAATGCATATAGTAAGGAGCTGTCGTTAAAACAGATGCAACAAGTACCGTAGCTATTTTGCTCTACATTTACCACCGTCGATAAAACCACGAAAGAATCATGCTGTCATTGTTTTTAAGGTCCTCTTGGGAACCTCTTGTGGTGCTCATGAGAAGTTCGCAGCTCAGTCCTGGCTCAAAGAGACTCGACTCGGTCGCATCAGTTAGTTATTGTGCTTCTTCCTGGTGCGAGTTTTTTTTCGGCAACATTGGTCCCAGTGGGGCTGCGTTGTGGACCATGGGGATTTCTGTCCGAAAGCTGGGTTTGGCTCATGGTGGAGTTGGGCCTGGCCTACCTAGTTGGTCCACGGGCAGGTCTCGGCATGACACGCGCCACCGTACCGGTAACTTCCGTTGTAGTCTATATAGGTCAAAGCCTACCGTAAAGACTACGGCATTTTAGTTCACCCTCTATTGGTCACAGATCTCACCCAAGATATTGCATCAATCAACCCACGTTGCACAAGAGCTGCATTGTTGTTGGTTGCTCCGTCAGAGGGCACAGCCTGTGTTTTAATCCACCTTGATATGACATCTCCTGGCGTCAGTTGCCCATTGACTCTGGTTTCAACGAGTCTATGTTGATAGATTTCTCGAGTTTCCGTGTCCACCAAATAGTCGGACACAATTGAAATCTGCAGTGGGAATCCCCCGCTTGGAAGGGAGATTGCGCTTCCACTGATCGAGTTGATTAGGCCACTGGTTCCACTGGGAAGGGGCAATACATTGAGTTCTACCGACAAGGTAAGGCGCACATGTCCCTGAGAGGTCAGTTCCACCGTGACAGCCGGTTCCTGGTCCAACTTGACTCCACCCGATGCCAGGGAGGCTTTCAGGGATGCAATTGATGTCCCAACTGCGGCATTGTATGCTTGCCGACCGCGAGCCAGTGATTCACCAAGGTATCCTCTCAATTCCACATGTTCACTCATGAATTCATGCATTGGCGGCAACTGATAAACTCGCAGGGTTTCTGTGTCAAAAATAGATGGGACATCATGGTGCAATCCTGCCATGATTCTGTAGACACGGACTGCCGTGGCGTCTGGTAGTTTTGGTGGAGTCTTTCTACGAGGTTTCTTGTTCTTGTTCCCATTGACATCTCCAGCAATGACACGCTGCAACAATTCCATGACCACTGAATCGCCCCCCATACTATTGAATCGGCCTGTGTTGAGAGCATTGACAAGACTCTTCATGAACCACAAGGCATCAGCTTGAGCACCCACACCGCCATTGACAATTTCCAGCTTTTTCTGTTCAATCCGTTTGATCAGAACTTCGGGCCCACTGCTGTCATCATCTGATGCTTTTGTTTCTTCTGTCAAACTCAAGTAGCTTACATCCAATGTGAACTGATCTGTGCCTTGAATCACAACTGGCGTCGGTGTTCCAGGTAGAGAAGACGTGGCTCGATAATCCACCAAAATTGTGATTTCATTTCCATCCTTGGTGCTATTTCCTTGCTTTTTGTCGTTGTATTTGTATTTGTCTTTGTCTTTGCCGAGAGTAGCATTTCTAATTTCCCATGTGCCCGACGCTCGTTTTCTCCAGGACGCCAGTGTCTGAAAGAAATTGCTGACGGCATCTCTTCCTCTCAACAATTCACTTCCATCCACGGCGACGAGACGTGCCTGTGGAGCAAACAACTCTACCATGTCCTTGGTAGCAATGGTCTTGTTTCCAGAGAGCACAGTCAGTGCTTCTCGACAAAAGACATAAAAGACTTGTCGACGCGCCACGTAGCGGCTCCAGGTGCTCGATCCCGGGAGGACGGTTGGACCATAGTCATCAATGGGAATCATGGTGTTTGTGTTGTTGTTGTTGTTGTTTGTCGTATTATTGGATGCCTTGTTGCTGTTGTCCTTGTTTTGAAAGACTTTGTCTATGGATTCCACAACAAACAGTGGTGATTTTTCACTATCGGTAGTAGAAGTAGTAGTTGTTGTTGCTACTGCTTGGACTTGCTGCAAGAAATCGGTCCCCAGCAAGGAAGAGAAGGATGGCAAGAGTCCACCACCCGCTACGGCCAAGGGCGACTTTTGGACTGCCAGTACCAACTGTCGCAAGGATGCCAAACTTTCGGCAATGGCTCGGGCATTGAGTAGTTCATCATTCCACTGGACTTGCAGCAGTCGTAACCTGACGACTTTTGCCGTGGTAGGATGAAGCTCTAATTCCGATAAGCCTTGTAATTGTCGTCGCTGCTGTGATGATCCTCTTGGACCAACGGTGGGTAGCTGTACGTTCCACTTGACTCGCAGCGTTTGTACCGTTGGGTCCATGGCCATTTGGCTGGAGAGTACTGTGGATGATGCTTGTTGTTGCGATGATGATACTGATGATGATTTTCTACTATTGTCGGTATTGCTGCTTAGTGTGAAGAAGGCGTTGGCTTGGTTTGTAGCTGCCACTGCGAGAACCAGAGTGGTGGACAATGCGACCAGTTCTTCTCTGGAAGAAGCCAGGACAATGTCATCGTTGACTACCAACTCTACCTGATCGTCATAGACAGCCTTGGAGGATGCTTCTGTCAATGGTGTGGACAAAAGCATGGGCACTTGGAGTCTCACGGTTTCCAAGACAGAGTGAACGCGACAAAGTCGATCAAACTCTGAGTCATTGGATTCTTCCTCATCCCAGGAAAAGACCTGTAGTAAATCATCTTGTTGTGGAATTGGAATTGTACCAGCACTACTAAAGAGTTGGACATCTACTCGTTGATTGACGTTTCGTCTCTGTGGGAAGGGAAGATTTCCATGGTTGATAGAAAATGCCTGGATCGACTCTACTAGTAGGCCCATCAATCCAGCCAAAAACACTGGAAAGATTACCATGGGAAACCTCCTCCTCATTCGTCTGGTTCGTGGAACATTCACTGGTCTCTCCATGTTCGACAGATGATACCGGTAGATGACCTGAAGATTTTTAGAATCTGATGTTGTTTGCTTTTCCTTGACTCGACTCGTCACTCCTTGACACTTGACACGGTCGTCGAATCGAATCTTCGATTGGATCTTTTGATTTTTACCCCGCGTTCCTGACAAATATTCTTTGGATGACGTGTCATGCGAACGCCAGCTTATTCTTTCTTCGCACCCATCCATCCGTCTTCCACTTTTTTATTCCCATTATCGCACCAAACAACCAACCTGCCTCTTTCGCTGGCAATTAACAAGAAGAAGACAATAGACCAGCACCATGCAGTTCCACTTAGTTGTCGCCTTGTCGGCTCTTTGCTCGGCGAGTGCCTTCACTGCTCCAGCCAAGACGCCCAGTTCCTCTCGTCTGTTTGTAGCTGCAGAGCCCAAGAATGATCTCTTTGGTAAGTTACCCGTACTGTATCGGTACCGGTATCAGTTGAATCTTTGTTTCTTCTTACCATTATCACCATTTATTTCAATAGTGGACGCCACTGCCACTCAATCCTCCGTCCAAGAATACTACGGACAAACTCTGGCCACATCGGATGATTTGAAAACCAATGCCTGCTGCACGGGAGATGCTCCTCCCAGTTACATTAAACAAGCAATCGACAAGATCCACCCAGATGTCAAGGCGAAGTACTACGGATGCGGACTCTGTTTGCCACAATACGACATGACCGGTGCTCGTGTCTTGGATCTGGGATGCGGAGCCGGACGGGATGTCTACATTGCCTCCCAATTGGTCGGACCCACCGGCAAAGTTGTTGGCGTCGACATGACCGAAGAACAATTGCAAACAGCACTTGAAACCCAAACCTATCATGAAGAAAAATTCGGATACAACAATGTGCAATTCCTTCAGGGGTACCTGGAGAATTTAGATCAAATTCCGGAACTCAAGGATCAAAAGTTTGATGTCATTATCAGCGTAAGTTACTGCCGCCTTGGTTGCAACCTACTTTTCGACAATGGCGACATACTTGTTGTCAATGAAAACCTCGGCATTGTCGCTTGTTCATTCTAACCCACTCGACACACCGCGTGTTCAAAGAATTGCGTAATTAACCTCTGTTCCGACAAAAAGGGAGTCTTGGAACATTGCTACAACCTTCTCGAGGAGGGCGGAGAATTCTACTTTAGCGATGTGTATGCCAGTCGCCGGGTGCCTCAGGAACTTCAGGATGATCCCGTTTTGTGGGGAGAATGCTTGAGTGGAGCTCTCTACTGGAATGACTTTGAATGCTTGTCCAGAGACGTTGGGTTTGATCCACGCTTGGTCGAGGATGCACCCATTACAGTCAGCAACGCAGATGTGCAACGTAGCATTGCCGAACACGGGCATGAAGCACTCGAGTTCTATTCCGCAACTTACCGTCTCTGGAAACTCCTCGATCTAGAACCAGCCTGCGAAGACTATGGTCAGGCAGTTATCTACAAGGGAACAATTCCACGATACCAATCTGGATGGTTACTCGACAAGCATCATTACTTTGAACAGGGAAGAATCAAAACGGTGTGTGGAAATACATGGAAGATGCTACAGGATACCCGATTGAAGGAACACTTTGAATTCGTTGGGAATTTTGACAATCATTACGGAATCTTTGAGGGATGTGGTAGTAGCCTCCCCTATGATGCACAATCCAGTGCTGCAGCTGGAAAGGGAGACGCCACCAAAGGATCTTGTTGCTGAGTCGAGTCGACGACGTAGCCCGAGTGAGCGAAGTGTTGCAAAGGACACTCAAGTAGACCATTAGACTAACCGATTGTGAACAAAACTTGCACTTGTTTTGTTATGTGCCGATTTTGGTGATCAGGGAGAGTTACGCTAGTACGTTCATCATAACTCTAGTTTTATCCAGCCACCCATTGCCTTGCAGGGCGTCTTTTCGCCATGTCTGGACCTTGAAGCTGCATAAGAGAAAACAATGATCAGTTTGCTTGGGCTGTCTTCTAGCCAGCTAGGAGTGTTGCCTTCAAATTCCAGTTGGCCAAAGCTTGAAGTCTCTACCGTGACCAAATCAGGTGCTCATGTATGTCTGATCGTTGTTTGTTCAATGCTGTCTAGACTCTATAGATAGCTAGGTCGTTATGTTCGCAGCTGTCTTTCTAGGATGTGTTGTGTGATGATACCTGATACCTGAAGTCAATTAAAAGACTACTATCATTGCAGCAAAGATAGCTGCTTCGCTTTCAAGCACGAGAAACAAGCAGCTGAGACACCCTTGCACGCATCGACTATGGCAGTGCTGAAGCTCAAGTTAGCAAATTGTTTAGCTGGACTTATACTCATAATGTTAGTGCTATGTGGGACGGTTGGTTAGCTTCAGACCTCCTCTATGAAGATCCCATCATGCTCCAGATCCCATTCCATGAGTGGCTGTGAAATCATGGAAGCGATTTCTTCGCCGCAAGACTGGGCCATGATACCTGGTGAATCCTCGCTTTGACTTTGGTCTTCGTACAGGCACTTGCGTGCGCTCTCGTTGTCATCACCAGTGCACTTGCCGTCATCTGGGAGCAGATAGTCGCCGTCATCATATTGGCCAACATCCTCCCCGTCGGTGCCCTCAACGACTGCAGTTGATGCGACGGTGGAATCTTCGGAAGGGTATAGCTGCAAGCAGTAGTCTTGAAAGGTAGGGTTGTGCTCAAAGCTGCTGTCGTCGATGCTCAGTGGATCGTATTTGGCTTCATCTTCTGCCGATTCCGTTGCAGGGATCGTCACTAGGATGTTTGGGAGCTCAACAACCGCGGGGATTGCTTCCTTCTCGCCCTTCTTGATGGATTCAAGCAGCTTTGTCTGTCTTGATACCAAGGAGTTCCAGAACTTGGCATCTTCAGGAGATTGTGCCTTCGGACCTGAGCCAGCAGAACTCTCGGATGATGTGGAAACACGACGACGAGTTGGCTTTGATTTATCATCGTTGCATTTTCCCAGCTTCCGGTTTTCCTTGAGATTGGCAAACCGCAGTGCATGGGAAACCTTGTCTCTTGCAGCCAATGCTGTAATGGTCTTCCACACTTGGTCCTTGGTGTCATACTTGAGGAACCGAGAACTCTTGCTCAACTTGGCCACAATTTCTTTTGTGATGCTCATTCGCTCTTGCTTGCTTGTTTCTTCACTGCAGTATCTTTCGCGATACTTGTCAATCGTCTTTCTGAAGTTGACAGAACCTTCATGAGAAACACATGACTTGTCCTTACCACAGAGGATATCCGTTCGCAGTGGCACCTCCACGACTTCAACGTTGGCTCCATTCTGCGCCTTTTTGGGTCGTGCTGGTTTCCCCGCCCTGGACTCCCCAGTTTGCTTCTTGGCTTTTGACGCCATTCTGGTGGAGGTTGTTCGTTTGTTGGAAGTTTTCTGCATGCTGGCCAGGACAAGTAGTTTTTTTCTGAGCTGAAGATGTGCGGATGTGCGGATTTCTAACGGAGGAGCAACCTGTCTTACTTGACTTTCGTACGACGAAGAACTTGGGAAAGTTGCTAAAGATAAACCCACAATCGGTTGGATCGTAACTCGCCTTTTGGAATGGTGCCGTTGTAGATCAAAATGTGGAGGCCAAAGATATGTTGGTACCTTTTCAGCAACGGGAAAAAATGAGATGATCCATCCCTCATCCATCCCCTTCGTCTTCCAGTTTGCCTAAAGCGTTCGAGTGTTCGAGTCCAGCAACCGAGATGAGGGGTGGCTGGTCCGTGCCTAGTATCCGCTGGGTACTGTTTAGATCTACAGTCACGTAGAAACCTCGTCAGTCAACAGGTCGTACGGTACCGTGAGTCATGCTTCTATGGCAGATTGGTCCGTCCGTATGCCCAATTTGCAGGGTTCCGTTTTTAAATCATGACTCAACAGTACTCTTTATACGTTGAAATGATTGAAAGATTTACTTATTCCCAGAAAGAAGAGGTACACAGATTACTACAGTGTCTATCTTACCAAATATTTTGTTAAATTGGCAGATCCCCATGCTCGAGACGAGTTCAGAAAGCCTTAAATAACTTAATTTCACACGAACCCTAGCCCTAACCGGACACGGATTCGCGTCTTGAGCACCCACCCAGACAACCCTCCCTCAGTGAGGGAGTGAGGGCACCATCCAGCCCATCACAAAGTCGACAATAGCCTTGAATTTGGCTCATTGTGACCTGGGGTCATCAATTGGATGGGAGAGGAGAGAGGTGTCCCGATCACATTTGACTGGTATAGACGAACCTCGTCCTGATTAGGTTTCTGATGAGTGGGGTGTTGATCAATCTTGCCAAAATTGCAAAGAAGCTATCCTGCCATTAGGTCTCAACACCGCAGTAGACCACCTACCACCGCTGCGACACGTCTAGGCTTGGCCAAAAGCAAAGAACTCTTGTCGCTCCTGCCACTCCCGGTTGGTTCGCTGCTTCGATTGCTTCACCATCCTATTTTGGCTGGTTGCTTATTTCTCCACAAGCCCCGTGTCGTCGCCACTATTTGGCTGGTGGATATCTTCGCTTAGGCTGCTACAGGGTTGTTGGTGTGATAGTAAGCAAAGCAGTAGCTGCTCTCCTGTTTGCACGATCATCAGTAGGCGATTCCCACTTCCTGAAGCATTTGTGAGGTTCAATTGAATTAGCAAAGCTACAAAGGGTTAGCTAGCTACTACTAAAACTGCAGTCTTTGGCTGGTGGCGATACTTTCCTCGGACTGTTCCGCTATTGTTCAGTTCCTTCCTTTTTGGTTAATACCATCGAAGTGATGAGCTCGGTGCATCTTCACCAAATACTGGCAATAATCAAACATATTCGGAATAGAGAACGCAGCCATGAAAGCCACCACCGCCCTTAGCAAGCAAATCTACACGAGATGGTAGCGACGGACGAGGTCGCAATACCAGTACCGATTTGTATTCGCCGCAGCTAGGTCCTCTGCGTTCGGTCTTAGACGGGCTGGCTGTGTTTGCCTTGCTGGAAGCAGGGAAGCATCCTAGATCCCAGGGGCGCGTCCGTGTCAGCAGTCAGGCAAATACCCCGCGTGGTGATCTGCCGCTACCACTATTGCACGTGTAGTACCGACAGGTGAGTGTGGCGCGCATCCTCTGTCTGCCCCCGTACCAGCATCATAGCAACCCAGGAGCCACTGGCCTGGATCTACTGGTCCATGATGAGTCCGCTATCCTCCGGGTTTGGATTCCGAGTCGAGCTCATCGTCATGGCGTCGTGCCCTTGCTTGTTTGAACCCCGACTCGACAGCGCCGTGGGAGTTGTCTGTACTTCAATCAGCCATTCCTGTGCGCAAGCCGAGGCAGAATCTTCGAAGAAGTTCTGACACGGAACAATGATCAAAGACAAAAAACAGCTTGCTTGAAGAACCCCAACAAAGCCATCATCGGAATCTTCATCATCACCAATACATTGCTTGTTCGGTCGACAAATTCTGACAAGGACGCTTTGATCCAATGGGAGCAAACCTCCACAACGTTGACTGATTAAACAAATTATTAAATACGAGGAAGTCAACACCGTTTTGGCTACTGGAGGCCGCAGTTGTTTGGCTGTTTTAATGATGTTTCTACCATCCTTGCTAGTCTTAGTACCCTCAACAGCAACCGCGTTTATCGC
Source organism: Seminavis robusta (assembly GCA_903772945.1). NCBI lineage: Eukaryota > Bacillariophyta > Bacillariophyceae > Naviculales > Naviculaceae > Seminavis > Seminavis robusta. The sequence goes on from CAICTM010000334.1 coordinate 71,585, forward strand.
CAGGCAACACACCGTTCCGACCACTCTGCCTAGAACCGGAAGAAATTTGAATGCAGCTACCCCAAAATTTTCTCCTACGAAATCCTGTTTGTTTCAAACTGGAAATGACAATAATGGAGAGGAAGAAGAAATTTTCTTTGATGACTTTGATTTTGTCATTGGAGGTAGTGGCAGCAACGATTATAATGCCAACATCCCTGACACTTCACTGCAAGAACGCATTCAAGCATCCCAGCAGGAAGAACTGAAACGAGAGACTAAGCTACTGCAAAATTGGAAGACGGGAGATTGGTATGTGCGTGGCTTTTCCCTCGACCCTGCAGATGCCCTTTCGGAAGAACAGTCAAGCTTTCAACCGCAAGATGGCAGCCAGCCACAGGAAACCAATTCTCCAATCTACGTGTCCAAAGTTGTGCCAGATATAAACAGTCAAGGGACAAGAATATGGGTTGGACGAAGCAATGGTAGCCTGGTCTGGGTCCAATTGGGACAAGAATACTTGGCCCACTTTCAATCCAAAATCACTGGAACATTTATTGATGATGCCGATAATACGGGAACTAACAATGACGAGGACGCTCCTTCTTCAGCATCAGCTCGATTCCAGAGCAAGTTAGTCCGAGAATCATCTCAATCACCTTCCACGCCAAACGATGATCGACCTGTCACAACACCAGCAGCCCCATTTCAAGTATTGGCACAATGCTCTGCGAACCAGGGCGAATCTGCAATTTCCAATATCTTACCGGTGCCCGAGGAAGATCTCATTTTTATCACGTGTCGAGGAAATGGACAAATACAACAGTGGCACATTAGTGAAGAGGATGCTGAGAGTGACACCCAGGCATTGAGCTCACCTGTTCCACTCTCGGAAGGTATTCACAATGATGAGATTGTGGCCTTGAAACTCATTTATTATCAAAATGCTCCGCTGTTGTTTTCGGTATCATGTGATGGCAGCCTGGCAATTTGGGACGCCCAAAACGGTGACCTTGTATACCATTGCAAAGTCAACGTTGATGATATTGGGAATCCCGAGGGTGATCAAGGCAATGATACTGTAACCCAAGTGATTCATTGTGCAGATGTCAATGAGGACCAGATATTTCTGGGCACGACGACCGGGTTTGTCTTGGGATACCTCGTGTCCGATCTTCTCAATTCCGCCAGCTCTGGAGGTGCCTGTCCTTTGCCAAGAGGAAAGTTCAAAGCAGACGATGGTGGCGTCACTGCCATTGCCTGTGGTGGACCAGGTAGCTTGGGGCGTGGTCAGGACACTTCCAGTGTTGTATTGATTACTGGAGGAGCCAATGGATTGGTAAAGCAATGGTAAATTGATGCACCGTACTGCTGTTGACATTTCTCGCAGACATGCATGCATATTCGCGCCATTTCTCTATTCTGACATGGTTGGTATGATTTTCATGCTTTAGGGAGATCCTTACAAGCCCATCCTCACCAAGAATGGAAAGCTGGCCAAAGCTAGCAAATCAAAGATTGCCCAAAAAGGCTCATATCTTTGAAGGTAAGACAAGGAGAGGTAGATCAGTAGCATGGCAAACATATCGCTTGCTAAAAGCCTGCCCGTGTGGGATCTCATCTTTTCTTGGTCAAAAGGTCATTATGGTCCAATAACCGCCCTAGAGACAATGGGAGGAAGACGGCCACAGTTCTTGTCGGCGTCACAAGACGGTACAATTCGTGGTACGTCGAACAAACGGTTCCCCCCTACTCATTAGCTTGTTGAGCGTCTCAAACTTCTACTGTATCATGTTACTGTCTCAGCCTGGGATGTCGCCAAAGGCAAGGAACAATACAAGATGGAGGGTTTCACAACAGACTTGTCAAGCCTCTGCTTACAAGGAGCTGAGGATTATGATGATGACCTGCTGATTACAAATGGGATGAACCAATATGTTTGCGTTCATGACTTTTCAGCCGGAATGCCGGAGGAATCGATAGATGATTTCCTGGAACCTTGGGATGACCAGTAGAATAGAAGAAATTGAAACCAACCATAGCCTAGTGGTTGCAATCGCATAATCAATTGGACCAACTGAGTCATTCTTGCCTTGTTGGTATACACTTCGATGTTCGGCCCTATGTCCTTCGCAACTGCAAACTCTACACAATCGATCGACCTGCCTGCGACTCGGACGCCCCATACTCCTTCTGTTGCGGAGCGTCAATCAATCTGGATTGCTCTGCTGTAGGCGCGCTGGATGCGCCTGGATTGTCTAGTAGTTTTTGCACCGAAACCAACACCAATGACAGGGACACCAAGACCACTCCCACAATAGTCCAAAGAGTTGGCACATGATCAAAGAGAAAAAACTGCAGCAAATAAGCCCACAATATCCCCGAGGCACGCACAATGGAAGCCAGACCGGGGTTGCTGTGTCGCCCGGCAAAGTTCAGGCAGAAATGAGCGGTCATACCGAAGCAACAGCACCCTGCTATGTTAGCCCATGTTTGAGGGGACGACGGCATTCTCCAGCCACCCTTTCCCAGGGGCAACACCACTCCCAATAGGAAGCTAAAAAGAATTCCAAAAACCACCCAGGAAAAAAGCAATTGCAACGTATGAGCCCCAACCTTTCCAGCTTTTCGCATCAGAAGAAAGACGCCAGCACTGGTACATGTGCCAAGAGCAGCTGTAACGTATCCAGAGGACTTGGCTGCAGAAGAAACGGCCGAAGCCGACTGTGAAACCTCGTCAGACCCAAACAGAAAGTTCGGCTGGGCAATAAGTACCGATCCGACCAGAGTGGTAATGGCCGAAATGACATGCAGACGTCGCATGGGTTCCCGAAAGAACACTGCTGTTGCCCAAACTGTAACAACAGGACTCAAGGAGAGGAGAGCCACAGCATCACCAAGTGGGAGAACACTGATTGTGTAGAAGTAGAGGCAGAACCCACAACCACCAACGGCTCCTCGTGCTAAAACTACCGCTCGAATATCCGCACTCCCCAGCGGTACAGAGATCAGCAGAGGTCTGGATCTCTCTTGAAGTAGTTCATTGTCGTCATCTCCACCACTAGCGGTAGAAGGATCATACCTGATTTGATTGGTACTAGGGATCTCTCTAAAACATCCCATGGCGAGAACCACAACCAAACCCTGGACTGTTGCTCTTATGAAGACTAATTCGGTGGCTGGTATCCCGCTCAAGGTGACTAACTTGACAAAAGCCCCCATTGTGGAGTACAAAAAGGATGCCAAGGCAATGATCAGGAGACCATAGCTTTCAGTCGAAAGCCAAGATGGTCTGCCCTTCGAATGCAATACACAGTCTTAGCCTTATCGCGACTGTATCCTAGATAGGTTTGAGTCGACTCGATGACTGAGCTCTCGTGAATAGTTATTGAGACGGTGTTCTCAATGACCGCTCAATAGTCATACTAGGTTGGGATGATGAAAATCGCTCTGATATTTTAGCCAGCGTGGAGATACTGCCACGCTTACTAGATAATGCTAGGACGAATCTTCAAAGCGTTCCGTTTTTGGATCAGTGGAGTGAGTAGGATTTGCTACCGCAAACCTACTCTATCACACTCTACAGTCGTCCCGCGGGAGTTCAGATCTACGATCACTTTGATTGTGGATCTCTCTCGTATTAGTTTTCATTAGCTTTCTAATCCTCTCATAACTTTTCATTCTCTCAAACTCAAAAACACTCGAAGATCTTTACACTAGCTTTAGCGTAGTGCAACCTGGACGGTAGACGAACGATAGATGCAGTACGGAAGAAGGAGTGTCGATAGAGGAAGGAGTGTCGATAGAGGTCTTCGATAGAGGTGCTTTTATGCATGTGCGAAGAGACGATAGACGATAGAGGTGCGAAGCACCTCTACGGGTAGCGTTTCTGGATAGAGGTGCGAAACCGATACGCGCGTACCGCAGTACCGTGGAGTTTCACTTCCGATAGCAGTGTGCGTACGTATGGATCCTACGTAGATTCAGTACTAGAGCACGACTGACGTCATTCGGTCTTAATGTGCAGTGAAAAGAATTCACTGACCGACGGGTGATATCTTCAACCGCCCGTAACTCCACCAATAAGTACACTATGAAGCTGCGAGATTTTTTTGGCTTAACTCAACACATGTGTCTCTACAGATTCCCCTCTTACATGTCCATGTTCGATATACCAGACCTGAAGAGAATATTCCGCGGAACGGTCGGTCTTAATACCCAGATCACTCTAGTGATGGGTTGCCTTCATGAGAACGATGGGGAGATGAAGATCAGGTGGGATTACGGTTTCTGGTACGGTAGGACGTACCGGTTTGGTAGCATTTTCAAGCCCTTTTGGCAAATATTATGTAACAGGTATACATGCTCCAAGATCCGGTACGGTACTGTACCTACCGGTTCCAGATCCGGTTTGAGAAAAAGATAAACCCTTGCAGCCTAGACTGGCTTAAATATGAACTGCAACATGCACACATCGACGCACTCCCAACAAACACACACAACCACCAGTTTTCTTCAAACACAGTTTTCTTCAAACCTTCTCGTTGTTGGAAGAAAAGCCACCGAAGTTGCCATCAAACCTTGTGGCCGCTCTTGACACCATGACGGTATCGTCCTCCAATAATTCAGATGTCCTG